>JBBPBX010012951.1:0-47721 GCA_038048925.1 Garcialebias charrua
TTTAAAGCACAAACATCCTGCACACTTCGAAAACTGTATGCAGTTGAGAGAAACTTCGGAAGTGGCGGGGACTTCAGGAAAAAACAAAAACAAAGCTAGTCCAACAACACGGCATTGTTGATGCTGGTTATATTCTAAATCATAATCCTTAGTTTTGCAACCATCCCTAATTTATTTTAAGAAGCTTTTTGCACAAATAGCATGACCAATAGTAATGCTAATAACTGAAAAAAGTTCTTCTTAATTCTAAAGAAAATGTGCTTTTTGTTTTACTATCTCTCTTAACTGCACATTCTTCCTGTTTAAAAGATGTGGATAAAACTATTTCTTCAAAGATATTGTTCTACAAACAGATCAAGAATTGTTAACATACTTGAAGTTTACAAAAAAAATTATGTTAAGGTATTCTTTTTGCACTTGGTAGCTGATTCAAACTGTCAGCCAATTTTTTTGATATATTTATTTATTTTGCTTGTTAAATATGAATATATTTTTTTGTATTCTGGTGACTGTTTATGAAAAGTCATTTTGAAATTACACATTTGTTTGGTTGATTCAATAAAAGGAGAAAATGTGAAATATCGTCTGTGATATCGTTATCGGGGTGTTTCAAAAAATATATTGTGATATCATTTTTTTGCAATATTGCCCACCTCTAGTGGCAACAGGCTTATGCTTTTCAAGAACACTTGATTAATCAGTTTAAAAAATAGGCGCAGACACATAG
This sequence comes from Garcialebias charrua, assembly GCA_038048925.1. Classification (NCBI taxonomy): domain Eukaryota; kingdom Metazoa; phylum Chordata; class Actinopteri; order Cyprinodontiformes; family Rivulidae; genus Garcialebias; species Garcialebias charrua. The sequence goes on from JBBPBX010012951.1 coordinate 728, forward strand.
CCTCTCAAACCAACAAATCTATAGCCAGCTGACTGCTCACGTGTACAGTGTGTTGTTAGATCCTGGCATGTGAAGTCTGCAAGTTAAGAATGCCTAAGTAAGTTTTAATGTATTGAAAGACGAGCTGGAGATGCAGTTATAGCAAAGCTATATTCCTGCACTATCGCTACAATGTTTGAGGGGCTGCAAAAGTGAGTAAAGAGCAGAAAAAAATGTACTAATATTAAAAGATTTATCTTGAAATATAGTGTAGCTTTCACTGTATTTTACAATCATGATCAGAAAGAAGCATAAAAATAACTAAGTTTGATTTACATTTGTAATTGAAAAAATATTAGATTTATTTTTATGGATCAGATCTGGGAGATTACGCTCAGGCACGGTCCATTGATGTGGCCATTTAATATGGACGTTTCGGAACTGAGTGGACCGACGCGGACTCAAGGTAGATGTCAGTAAAGTTTTGCCTGCCCCAATACAATTGTGTGTATCTGAATTTGGCTCCCTAACTGGCCATCTTAACTTAATTCGCCTGGAAGTTTTGTAAACCTGATGCTCTTCCCCTCCCTTTCCTTCTACCAAGGAAGTCTATGGATCATTCAGGGGTGCCCAGCTGAATAAACATTCTGTCATCATTTCAGGACTCTTTGGATTCGTTTTCGCCCAGATTAGATTAGATTAGAACAATAAAAAACAGTATTTGTGAATTCAGTACAAGTCAAACTGATTGGCACAAAATCGAAAAGTCAAATGTACGATGGGATGTTCTGTACAGCAAAGACCCAGCAGCCCCTCAAGGCAAACCATTTACTGGCAGCATCAAACTTTGAACAGCACTTTCCTTCTATTCTTTCTCTGGTTTAAAATATGCATGACACAACATCTTTTCCAATCAGCAGAGACAGAGCAAGACAGTAAAAAAAAAAAGAGGCAGGAACACAAGTGGAAAAACAGACAGAAATCCAGGAAGTGAGGGAAGAACTGACTGAACACAAAAAGATAAAGAAATACCAGCAAAGAGACAGTGGACATTCTTCTCAATTAATTGGAAAGCTCGTTAGGTTGATGTTCGAGGCAGCTCATTAGAACCAGAGCATGTTAGGGCCAGGCCCAGTTCAGACCCATGTTATTTTTTCACTGAAAGTCTTTGTTAAAAGTCCAAAGCGAGACAATGTGAAAACAAAAAGATGAGTGCAAAAAGATGGATTTTTAAAGTTTCTTCTAAGGCCTCTATTGCAGCAACATTTCTAATCACAGTTGGGCAGAAACTGTAGCACCTGAGATTCTCAAACATTTAATGACCTTCAATATTACCAACAATTTTCTACTCATAGCTCCAGAAAAGACAGAAATAAAGCTAATGCTGATTATTTTATCAGATCTCTGAACCTGACAGCTGATTTCCAGGTAGAAAATCAGTGTTCTGTGTTGAAGATAAGCAAAGAGTGGAAATGTATTGTGTACTCTTGGTTCTCTTTGCTCATAATGAAAGTACTTACTCCAGCAGTTCGTAGTTGGATTTCTTGTCCAAAGCGTTTCCTCTCATTTCTTTGAAAAATCTCCTGGAAACAAGTAAACCACAGTGAGAAGGTGAGGTCAGATCCAATGGCAATGTAGCAGACATTATATGTTTTTTTTTTTTTTAACTGTGTTCAATCCTTACAGTAAACAAAACAACTAAAAATCTCTGTAAAGAGAAACTCCCAATTTGATTCTTCAGTACCAGTAATCTTTGGGGGCCCAATTTACCTAATTTCTAGGCAACCCAACTTAAGAGCCACATCTTGTTCCGCCTTATCCCCATATTGTGTCATGTAGTCGTTCTTCACCTGGAAGACACGTCGCAAACAAAATTTCATCAAAACATTTACTTCTCACATTCAAGTGGCACACACACAGCAACACACAGTCCTATTGATTTCAATTATGCTGCCTCAGTGTTGGCAGCTGGCTTAAAGGGATTGTGACATGATTTTTTTACTATTCATAAAATTGCTCAAAATATATATATATTATCATTTAAATATGTTTGTTTTTGCAAACAAAATGATAAATCACTTTAATTTTGCTTTAAAAGTGATTTTGAACTTCAAGCCGTGTTTAATCATGGGAAATCCCATTACACACGAANATACATTTTTTACATTTTAAACTGTGTTCAATCCTTACAGTAAACAAAACAACTAAAAATCTCTGTAAAGAGAAACTCCCAATTTGATTCTTCAGTACCAGTAATCTTTGGGGGCCCAATTTACCTAATTTCTAGGCAACCCAACTTAAGAGCCACATCTTGTTCCGCCTTATCCCCATATTGTGTCATGTAGTCGTTCTTCACCTGGAAGACACGTCGCAAACAAAATTTCATCAAAACATTTACTTCTCACATTCAAGTGGCACACACACAGCAACACACAGTCCTATTGATTTCAATTATGCTGCCTCAGTGTTGGCAGCTGGCTTACAGTACAGTATGTGTGTTGGTATGTATCCGAGTGTTTGAGTACCTGATGGTAGAAGCAGTTGAGTGAAGGTTTGTCTTCTGTAAACTGCTGCATAAAGCCTTTTGGTAGATATCGGATTCTTAGCTCATACCTGCAGAACAAAAAAAAAATGAAGACGACAATTAAAATGCTTGAAAAAAATATTTTCTCAACATAAACAACAACAAAAATCAGCTGAAACCAACTGTTTATTCACTGCCTTTAAAAATGCATGGACATGCCTTTGGTCACAGTGAAGTTGGTAAATGGTACAAGCTAACAGCTTTGCAGTAAATACTTAACAAGTACCATGTGCCTCTTATTAATTTTGTAAAATATTGACGGTCAAGACCTGTGTGATTTGTTTGTGAGGAAGATGGGAAAAGTAGAGCAGTTTTATAAAAGCAAACATAAGCAAAAAATAAGAAAATAATGTTTGAGAGGTATTAAGAAAATGCTACTGAGAGCAGTGATTGTAAAACCAGTATATTAGAGAGAGGCTCAGAGACACAGAGATGTTGATTTAGTCAGTCAAAGTAGACATCTGGTTCCCTCTCGGTCTCTTTATGTTCACAGTTATAAATTTAAAAAAGTCTCCTCCCCACAATAGCATTAGCACCCACACTGCCACAATAAAGGTAATATATTTACTACACCCTTAACACTCAAACTACCCTGACACACAACCACACTGCACCACACATGGCCACAAAATACAGGTTGCACAATATATATGGATGCTGTTCGCAGTAAATCACAGCAGCAACTTTCGAGTGGAAATGACAAACTGTTGAGGCTGTCTGTTTTGTGAAATGGTGATTTTTGCAAATAATTTAAAAAAAAGTCCTACTACATCAAATCAAGAAACTGTTCACAAAGCATAATCACCATTTCTCAATGAAATGTGCTTTTTTAGACACACACCCTGTCTTTTCTATTCTTAACTCAAATACAAAAAAAAAAAGTCTAAAACTTCATCTACTGTAAAATCCACTAAATAAAGGTATTACCTTTACATTTAGCTAGATAAAAGACAAAGACAAACAGGCATATCTGGCAAATGATAACTGTTGAATGAAAAAAAAAGTTTAGGATTCTCTATTGGAGTCATTCAACACACTTTTATAAACAACATACATTTACAGAATCAGAATGGTAATAGTCAATACAGTGTTTCCCCTACATAACTTGCCATGGCGGGGGGGGGGAGGAGAAGAACAGACGTTGTAGCAGTTTCTTGGGCTTGTTTTGAAAGTAAAGTAGCTTGTTTGGGCTTGTTATTCTTTGTTCTTTATTCTTTGTCAAGAGTGACAAGACCACGATAAAATGAGCTCCAGTAAGTGGGGGAAATATGGGAAAAATATAATAAAGAATGGGAGAAAAAGCGCACACTTAAAGCATGATTCAGGATAGAGATTAAAGAAAGTTATTTGTTGACTTAGCTTACTATGAGTTTGCTGTTTAATTTTTATTTTATTTTTTAATTTGTACGCATCCTTTAAGATTGTCTGTTGTCGTTGTCCATTGTTGCCATCACTCTTAGTTTAAAATCCAGGTCTCTCTGGTAATTGAGTCCCAGAGGCTTAATTTCATTTTTCATTTTTTCCATTCATTGATTCATTCATTTTATAATAACAGACACAAATTAAAACAATTTAACACACCGATAACAAGAAAATTAAAATATAAAATGAAAGGTGGCAGATGAAGAAAAAATCTTATTATATCTGCCCCTTATCTTCTAACAAACAATTCAAACAAACAATTTCATTTGATACAAAAAACAAACAAAAAAACGTATAACTCATTAACTCCCTTAATCACAAGAATTACTATTTAAACTTGTGTCTTCGTTAAACATATTTCCTTAACAATTTATCCTTGATCTTTCTTTTAAATATAGGTATTGATTTAGCTTCTTTAATGTCAGTTTCCTCTTCGTTCCATAACCTAACTCCCTGAACTATTGCAGTCCTTCCTTTCAAACTAGTCCTATACCTAGGTTTAACAAACATATGAGTTCCCTTGAGATTATAACAACTCAATTGTTTAACAAAATACATCTGAACATTCAAAGGCAATACATTATTATGAGCTCTATACACCATTAACAAAATATTATAATCCACCAGATCGTAAAACGTCAGTAATTTCATCTGATAAATACCCTGATGCATGCTCAATAATCCAGGTAGAAAAATCCAAAAAAGCTAAGTCTGGTCCTCTGGACATTCAAAAAACAAAACAAAGCAAAAAAACTGTAGAAACGTTTCGTCTTTCGTCTGAAAGACTTCCTCAGTCTGAGAAGCTGTGTTCAGCTCAGTCTTATAAATAGCACCCTCCCACAGTGGATCAACCAGTTGGCTGATGACAGCCGAAACCAGCTGCTCACATGATCAAGGAGGACCATCAGCCATCAGTTTTTTTGAATGTCCAGAGGACCAGACTTAGCTTTTTTGGATTCATCTGATAAAATAATATACTTGTTGGATAACGATAAGGTTTTCTGGTTCCCTTTCAGTCTGGTCTCTCAGTGCAACATACTTGCTATGGGAATTGCACCCCCGCGCGATTACCTGAAGGAATATACTCACGCCTTTACGGCTAGGGGCGTCACCGCCGCGCCAGAGGCCCCGCCCTCTGGGTACTTAAGCGGCTTGCGCCCCTCCATCTTTCTCTTTTTGCCCTTCACCTCGCTTAAACCTGAACTACCTCTTCGCGGGACTTCTCTGTTGCTTCATCGCTCAACCAGAGGTGAGCTTGCTCCCTACACAGAGCGCACAGAGAATTATTCCTGCGTACTGCTGGACTAGCGAAAGCTAGTCCGGCACTTTTCTTAACCCCAAAGTATTTTCTTCTCCTCTCTCTACAGGTTGCTTCGCTCGACGGCGCTAACTACGCCACAAGAAAAAAGCTACCTCGCTAACTCCTAGCGAGCTAGCCAGCGAAAGCGACGCGACGGAGGAGACATTTCAAGAAAAAAGAAGAAGATTCTGGAAGGACTCGCTCGCCTCATCTCGGACATGCCTCCGGAGAAAGGAAAACGAAAGGCGAGACTTCCAAGGAAAACCAACGGGACGGCGAGCCCAACTTCGCGCGCCTGTCCCAGCGGATGTGGTTTTTCCCTCGCAGCAACGGACACCCACGAGGCCTGTCCAGTCTGCTTGGGTATGCTTCATGCAAAAACAGCACTGGATACGCCCGACTTTTGCCCACACTGCAGCCTCATGATGGATGCGGTGCTGCGGCATCGGGTTGACCTCGTCGCCAAGGCCATGGGCTCTTCAGCGACACCAGCGGACGCGGACACCACGGAGCCCCTCACTCCCACGCCGGAGTTGGAGAACATGGCTCTACATGACAGCACACGTGTCGAATGGGGCGACAGCCCTGACGTGCTGGCTCCCATGGTGGACCTAACAGTCGAATTCGACACCCAAGGCATGATGAACGAGGACGAGATCTCGATTTCAGCCTCGGGCGAATTTTCAACGGAGGAGGCGGACGTGGAACTGGAGGATCAGGGTGAAGATCTCTCCCAGACCCTAGTACATGTGCTCCCGGAAACTGACTTTTCCATCCCTGCTCTGTTCGACTTGTGCCACAGAGCAACGGACACGTTGCACATCCCATGGTCTGAACCTCCGCCTCGCCAACAGGTCACGAGGCTGGCAGGAAACTATTTTTACTCGAAGCAGCAGGCCGCCACGAGGCAAAAGATGTCCGTGTTCCCGGACTTTCTGACAGAACTAACGCGCACGTGGACTCAGCCACGAGCCCCTATGCTTCTCCCCCTCTCACAGTTCCTCGACGTGGATAGGATGGATGAAGTGGGAATAGCTAACGTGCCTCAGATCGAGGACACACTAGCGTCTCACCTGGCTCCTAAATCAGCAGGAACAAAACCAACTCTTCCCAGCAAGGCTTGTCGAGCCTCAGCGTCTCTTCTCGAGAAATGCTACAGGGCTCAGGGACTCGCGGCACGCGCCATGAACGCGTCAGCGTTAATGCAAGCTTACCTGGCCGAAAAACTGCAACAGCTCCAAACAACAATGGACAAGCAGACGGCTGCCGACTTGCTGGATGAAGCCAGCAGAGCAACAGACTTTGTACTCCGTATGATGGGGAAAGCTGCTGTTGCACAGGGCAGGGGGATGGCAGAAGTGGTTATCGCTATCCGCCACCTCTGGATGACTCTGACGGATCTCCCGGAGGGACAGAAGGTACCTTTTCTCCACCACTTGATAGAGCCGGCGGGATTATTTGGTAATGCTTTGGAGCGAATTCAAACCAAGCTGGACCAAAGACGCAGACAGGCGGAAGCTCTCCGGGTGGGCATTCCCCGGAGAAGCTTCGCCCCCCCAAGGGAGTCTGCTGGTAGCAGACCTGCGCAGTCTCGACACCACTCGGGAACCCGTGCCCCACCGCAGAAGCAACCAGCATACGAGGAGGAGCCCAGGCAAAGACCCCCGCAGGGCCCACCTCGTACCGAGCACGCATGGAGCAAAAACAGGTTTGTTCCCCGCTAGGCGACCAAGCACAGGGCCTTCTCAGCGAATTGTGACAACAGACAGAAACGTGCCTGATGAATCAGGTCCACGTTTCCACATTACAGGGTCACCTGCCCCCGTGGTAATGGGAATGATCCCTTCATGTCCAGTCCAGACTTTGATTGTAACACAGTACAATCAGCTGGTTTATTTACAGCATGCACAAATCATGCTTTCTCTGCTGTGAGTGACATAAAATCATGTACGTCATTGCACATAAGCACGAATAAAGTTCATGAAACAGCTCCTCTCTGTTTTATTGACAAAAAAAACAACAACAACACAAATCAGGTCTTTCTGACCTGCAAGCCGTCATAAAGAGAGAGGGCCTTTTTCCCCCTCTCTCTCACGGCCCACGGGGTATTAGCATAATTGATAAACCCCAGCAGAGTGCCTCTGCAATGAGCAGACACAGAGGCGTCTGCGAACCCCCCCCCACACCTCTCAGGAAGACAGGTGGGGAGGGTCACGTGCTCAAGCCCTAGTTCCATTGTGAACAATGGGAGAGCCAATACACTAACCAGACGAACACGTGACATGTCCGCACCTCAGAGAGGCAAGCTGACAGAGTCTCACAACGGGGGGGCTACATCAGACGCCCTCAGGCAGCCACAAATTTCACACCTCCACAACAATGACTGTGTTCGGCCTGTTGTGGATGAAAACATGTCAGAGCCGAATCAGATCTCTCTTCCTGTTTTCCAAGAGGGACTGAGCTCTTTATCATCAAATAATCTAAAGTCTGCCAAACCAAAAGGAACACCCCCATGCTCTCACTGTGCAGCTGCTCCTTTGTTATTAATGAGGGACATGCAATGCCCGAGCAGTACTCAGACAGCATGTATCCTCCTGTTGTGTGCTGATCCAAAACTGCTTTCAAAAATAATTCCCCTAGAGGGTGACACACGGACCTCGGTCGGTTTACCCGGTACCAATGCTCCATTAAAGCTGCTATATGTAACTTTTCTAACAATATATTTTTAACATATTTCTTCACTCTGTCACTAGATTGATGTTAGAGAGGTAATCTCTGAAAAAAACTTAAAAAAATATTGTCCCCTTGCTTCTCCAGGTGGTAAATAAGCATTTCTAAAAAGAAAAAGTGACCCGCCATTTTCCAGCCAATAAAAACAAAGTTTGTAACCAGCCAATAAAAACCGAGCTTGAATTTGAATCAGCCAATAAAAACAGAGCTTGAATTTAAATTTCAACAGACCACAAGGGGGCAGAGCCATATATGGCTCTGAGGGGGAGGGATCAGAATGCTTTGCTTGTTGAAATTTTTTCTAAGTGCTGATGTTCTACAGCAGTGGTCCCCAAACTACGGCCCGCGGGCCGGATGCGGCCCCCCTCCACATTTGGTCCGGCCCCCAGAACAATACCAGATAATAAAGTTGGACTTTTACAATAAAATGTTCCTTAGTTATGAACTATTTTGAACTATTGTTCCACATTTAATTTATTGTGTCAGCGTTTGGGGAAAAACGCTGACACATCCAAAATGTGACATTCTGTTCCACCCTTCTGCGGTCTGTGCCCCTATCTGGCAACCCCCAGAAAAAAATCCTAAACCCGCCCCTCTCAAAGACAGAACCGAATAATGGTGAAAAGATTAGGTAAGAGAAAATTTGATTCAGAATGCAGGGCATTTAAACTGCAGTGAACAAACAATTATTTTTTTTGTTCAATGCAAAGAAAAGGCTGTCCGTCTCATCTGTAAAGAGGCGGTGGCGGTATTCAAAGAATACAATCTGCGGCAACACTATGAATCCCGTCACGTGGCCATTATTTATTTAATAAATAGTGTTTATTTCCTGGATTTTTTTCTGTGAAGAACCCAGAGAGGGTTATTTGGTTATTATTTATTTTATGAATAGTGTTATTACTGTATTTATTTTATTAATAGTGTTATTATTTATCTCCTGACTTTTGTTCTGTGAAGAACCCAGAGAGGCTTATTTGATTGTGCTTTCTGGAAAACAATACATTTTTACATTTAGGCACTCCTGCAATCGTCACACTTTTTCCTGTTACAAACCGACTCCGGCCCCGCACCAGAGAAGGGAAAAGTTATGTGGCCCTCACAGGAAAAAGTTTGGGGACCCCTGTTCTACAGAAACTGCAGACTGAACCTTAAGTGATCTTAAGCAGTATAGCTGCAAGCATAGATATCAATCAATCAATCAATCAATCAATCAATCAATCAATCAATCAATCAATCAATTTATTCACTCGATTAAAAAAATCATCATTTTACAAACTCATTATCTGACAACACATTTACACGAGTGAAGAGGGAGCAGGAAGAAGAAATATATCATATATAATGTCTATGGCTGCAAGCTAGTTTAAGGAAAAAGTACTTTAGCTGCTTTTTCCGCTGTCCAGTCCTTAACAGGATGTGTTTATTTGTTTGTTAAGCCACTTAAATATGAATCCTTCTGTCATTAAAAGGTTTCCAAACTCAAAGGATGAACCAATCTTGTGTCGACATTTAACAAACTTAGCAAAGTGCGTTTGATCAACTGGATCATTGGCTGTTTTGTGCAACATCTTGTCATAAAGACAGTTGTACTCTGTTTCTTTAGTTAGTTCTATTGATTAATAACCAATAAAACACAGACAGGTAGAAAACTTAGCACCAGCATGATAAATCCCTAAAGAGCTTTTAGCTGAAAACTTGACCAAACAAAAAAAATGAAGCAGCTCAGATTCAGGTCTTTGCTGGATTTTTCCTATTTCTAAAATATTCTGTTCATTTTCTTGAGACATACGCCTGACACTTCATCTCTTGTCCTCTGCTTAACCGGTGAAATACAATTTAAAAAGCACATTTGAAGTGAAGGTTTGTGGGGTTAATAGGGTTAACAGATGACATCAGGTGAGTTTATTTATTTTTTTGGCTGAGGCACTTTTTCTTTGTCTCCTGTTGTTGTGGGGAGCTGATGCATGAAAGGTCAGACAGAGGAAATAAATCCTAGCTTTGCTTTGAAGAAAAGAGGAGGAGGAGGAGGCAGAAGGGAGCGCTGAAGGAATGTTTTGCGACCCTTGTGGCAGCGGGTCATGTCTCCAAACAAATCAATTTACATTCCAAGGCAGTGTGCAGGTCAACAGGCCCTGATGAATGGAATTACTGCAGCCTCTCCCCGTCCCATGACTTCTCCCAGTTCTTTAGGCAAATATCTGAGCCTTAAGGTGTCCCTTGTTTCTTACTGTGCAGTTTTCCCCAATCAGATTTGATCCGACATGATTCATGCTGACATCAGTTGCTCGTACAGGGCTACACTTCCGATATGGATTCTTACAATCTGAACAGGAAAAGGCAGCATGTGCAACATCTTCCCATATAAGTCCAGTAGACTTCCTCTCACTCTCAAAACAGTAAAACCTGATGGGTTATTCTGAGAACTCAAATGTGGGTCGAAGCAGTTGGGCAAATATTGGGTCAAAAGGTTTGACCCCAGAGGCGGCTCCAGGGGGGAGCTAGGGTGTGCTATAGCCCCCCCTGGAAAAGTCACAGCACCCCCATAGCACCCCCATAGCACCCCCAAGAAAATATCAGATTATTTTCTTTTTCATCAGAGTTAATATTCTTTAACATGTGGTTGTTGTGATATTTTCCTCGCAAAACACAACTAATAAAAAAAATCAGTGATTATATCGAGTAAAAAATAACAAAACAATCTGATCCACCAGCTGAAGCCCACAAAGATGAGTGATGCTCTCAACACTGACCCAGTAAGGAGCAGAAACTGGTGACATGATGCCTCTGGTTATGCCATTTTTAGCTAATACAACTTGATAAATCATTTCCTGGCTTGCAGTGATAATAAATGACTTATCTGGTCACATTAAATAACTACTTTTAACCAAAATCCAAAATAAACTTTATTAAAATAGCCTCACTGCATCTAAATTCATGCGCGTATAAAACTGAAATAATTCCTGCTCAAAGAGTTAATTTTGCCTTAGACAAGAGAATTAAGCCTTGACTGATTTATTATTATTGCTTGTTTATTATTGTTGTTGATTTTTAGTTTGATTATTTTTGTAATAAAACTTAAAAGACAACTTTATTCGGATGATTATTCATTTGTTCTGGTATAGAACTCCCTGTAATAACATATTCACCCTTTACTAATCAGAATCAGTCACTGAAGTACTTTGTAGAATATATTGATTAAGTTGTTGTTGGTCAGTAAACTGACCAGTGGGTGCCAAACTTTAATGAATGAAAAATAAATAAAACAAATGTAGTGGGGCTGAGATGGAAAAGGTGTCATCCTTCTTCCTCCATCTCACCCTTCGTTATGGCTACAAGCTTCTACCCCGAGGTTGTTAGACTCATGAACCCCTAGTCTGAATTATCACTGTGAAAACAAATCACTGTAATACCATTTGGTTATGTGCTGCTGATCTCATGCTGCTGATCTATTTCATGTTGCTGTGTTCACTCGTCCTCATCCGCTCACACAGACTCATGTTCGTGCTGCTATTGTTTGGCGCATTGTTTTGTACTAGTAGTGCTTAAGAGCCGCCACTGTTTGACCCGGTTGAGATTAGGTTTCAACTTTGAGAAAGTGAAATGAGGAACACTGAATGGAAAGGGTGGCACAGAGGAAGGGGGTATATTTTTGTCTCTAAAAGGAAGATCATTTGTGTTTGATTGGTCATTTCTGTATCGTAATGCTTGGCAATAAATCTTGGGGAAAAAAATCTGATGTTGCCACATTTTTAAGGAAAATGTGTGGGTTGAGTGGCAGAGTTGAGTTTGTTGGTTGAAAAACTTGCCGGAAAAAAGAAAAAAAAAAACTATCTTCTAAGACACGTGTCAAAGTCAAGGCCCGTGGGCCAAATCTGGCCCTCGATAACATTGTATCTGGCCCCCTAAGATATTTTACATATTTATATTTATATTAAAACAACAACTGAAAACTTCGTTTAGTGCAGACCTCTCAGGACAGTTTGTTAACTTTTAAGCCAGAAAAAAGGTTGGATTTTTCAGTAATCTTTCATTTTGATGTGGAAAGAGCAACAGAGAACATCAAATGGGACCAATTAAACTCGTGATGATGAACCTGCAACCAAGAAAACATGTCGACTATTTTACTGGAGTTAATCTATTGACTGAAATTGGCCCTTGGCTTGGACCAAGTTTTTAATTTTTGCCCCCTTTTCTGACTTTGACACCCCTGCTAAGATGAGAACGCTTAACCCCCACAGTGTTGGACTTATCAGAGAATACCTCCTGAATTTGGAAGTACAGAGGATGGAATGGCCTGTCTGCAGTCTTGACCTCAGCTGCACAGAACACCTGTGGAGTTGGCTTGTGCATGTTTTCTGTTCCAGAATGATCAACACAGACAAACTTAGAACAAATGCTGAAAATGGGAATCCATCCCAGAACAGTGTATCATCAAGCCGATGAGCAGCATTAAGAGGACAAAGGCTGTTGTCTGTATATGGTTCTTCCACATGCTACTGAAGTTTGTTAAATGAAGACGTTGTTAAATTGCCAATATTTCCTGTTTCTTTAGACTTCAGCCTTTCAATCCAATAAACAAATGGTAAATGGACTGTACTGATATAGAGCCTTTCTATCTTATCAAGACACTCAAAGCCCCTTATGACAATCTGTGCCCTCATTTACCCATTCATACAGCACTCTACTAGATCTATACAAAGACTAATCAGTGCTTTTTCACATTCATGCACCGATGTGACACACATCAGAGGCATTGAGGGGTTCAGTGTTTGCCCAGAGACACTTTGGCATTTGATTGCTGGTGGAATTGAACCCCCAACTCTTGCACTGAAGGACAACTCTCTAACCACTCAGCCACAGCTGCCTCGACAACCCCAAACAAGAGTCAATAACAGAATAAAATGTTTGGCAATAGCAGAGAAGATTTGTTAAGTTTTATAAGCAAAACACTCAAACTCAGCTCTGTTACTCAACACAAAAATGCATTTTCCAAACAAATGTGACACAATTTATAGTGGAAATAAATAGGCTTTCAAAAATATGAGCTTTAATGAGGATACATATTGTAACAATAAAGACATAATAAACTGAACACACGTTTCCTTACTTGTTGTCTTATTTTGGTTGAATAACAAAGTTTCTATAAGAGGGATGTCATTCAGCAAAATAAACTGAACATTTGCCAGACAGATACAGACCCATGCTAGAAGAGGATAAATTATTAGCAAGCCAGTGTTAGTTTTGCAAAATTAAACTTTTAGCTAGTTTTTGCTCAATTGAACTTTAATATAGCTTTTTGTTACATTTAGATTTTAGATAGCATTTGTTGCTACATCTTGTCAGGTGATTTTTGGTCAAGGTCAAATGTTAAATTAACGTTGAACCATGTGTGTGAGGTCAGAGAGTTCTTTTCTCAGAGAGGAGCTGGTTTGATCCTGCATGTACAGCTGGGAGGCCGAGGTCATCATGTGTACTGCGATAGCTAATAAGCACGAATTATAAAAACTATTGTCGCACAATGTCCGGTGCAGATTTTCGCGACCGAGCTTCAATGATGCATTCGTGTAAGCCTGTGAAAGTCTGCCCTTGCAATTAAAAACCGGTTAAATATCTTCTTGTGTCCTCACAGTGTGCTTCTTTGAGTAATGAAGATGAATAGAGGATATTTTTATCCAACACAGCTAGCATTTTTCTTCTCCTGTTCAGTAATAAATAAAGGTGGTACACCAACAGTTCATGCTCATTAATCCAGTTTCAAATCCAACAATGTTCAGTCAGGTCATCTGGATGGTTTCCTTTTTTTTTGCTGAGACGTTTCACCCTTCATCCAAAGGATTTCTTCAGCCCGAGGAGCCATAAACAAACCTGAGTTCCACAAATACCACACTCAGTGGGAAAAAAATTATAAATAAATAAACAGTTTGCTGGTGATAATGGTTTCTAAGGCCCGCCCTTTCCCCCGTCAACTCCTCTGAGACATCCATAGTGGTTCAAAACACCAACCATTCATGCTAATCCAGGTACAAATTCAACAAACTTTAGCAGGTCATCGGGATGGTTTCTTTTTTTTGCTGAGATGTTTCGTCCTTCATCCGAAGGACCTCTTCAGTCTGAGGAGCCAAAAACAAACTGGAAATGATATGGTAGTACAGTATAATCAACTTTTAAGATATTTAACATGATTAGCATTCTAATAATGGTCAGTCAGGTCATCGGGATGGTTTCTTTTTTTGCTGAGACGTTTCTTCCTTCATCCAAAGGACTTCTTCAGTCTGAAGGACCTCTTCAGTCTGAGGAGCCATAAACAAACTGGAAATGATATGGTAGTACAGTATAAAGAACTTTTAAGATATTTAACATGATTAGCGTTCTAATAATGGTCAGTCAGGTCATCTGGACAGTTTCTTATTTTGCTGAGACGTTTCGTCCTTCATCCAAAGGACTTCTTCAGTCTGAAGGACCTCTTCAGTCTGAGGAGCCATAAACAAACTGGAAATGATATGGTAGTACAGTATAATCAACTTTTAAGATATTTAACGAGATTAGCATTCTAATAATGGTCAGTCAGGTCATCGGGATGGTTTCTTTTTTTGCTGAGACGTTTCTTCCTTCATCCAAAGGACTTCTTCAGTCTGAAGGACCTCTTCAGTCTGAGGAGCCATAAACAAACTGGAAATGATATGGTAGTACAGTATAAACAACTTTTAAGATATTTAACATGATTAGCGTTCTATGGTCAGTCAGGTCATCTGGACAGTTTCTTATTTTGCTGAGACGTTTCGTCCTTCATCCGAAGGACTTATTCAGTCAGAGACGCCACAAAAAAACTGGAGATGATATGATCATATATACAGTATAATCAACTTTTAAGAAGATACAGTATTAAACATGATTAGTTTTCTAATAATGGTCAGTCGGGTCATCTGGACGGTTTCTTTTTTTGCTGAGATGTTTCATCCTTCATCCGAAGGACTTCTTCAGTCAGAAAAGCCACAAACAAACTGGAGCTGATGTGATAGTACAGTATAATCAACTTTTAAAATAATATTTAACATGATTAGTTTTCTAATAATGGTCAGTCAGGTCATCTGGACAGTTTCTTTTTTGAGGAAAGACATTTCACCCTCTATCCAGAGGGCTTCATCAGTCTGAGGAGTCCCAAGAAAACTGTTTTTCTCACCAAGCAGTACACTCCTTTAGTGGACCAACCAGTTTGCTGCTGCTAAGATGGTTTCTGGGGCCTGTCAGTGTCCCCCGTTGACTCCTCCCAAGCAGGCAGCCACAGCCAAAGTGGTTCAAGACATCAAAGTTCATGCTCAATCATCCAGGTAAAGAAGTCCAGTAATGGTCAGTCAGGTCATCTGGACAGTTTCTTTTTTGTTTCCATTAGTTGGTGCTAGCTAAGCTGACACCAATAGCAGCTAGCACCAGCAAACTTGTGCAAATCTCAGTTGTAATTTTCTAACTACCGTACCTAGATTTTGGATTTTTCTTTTAAATTAAACATTTTACAAACTCTAATTCAACAAATTTTATATTTTAACTCAATTTTTGGACAGAAAGCTTAACCGATGGGCTCTGAGTTAAATGGGTTAGAACAGGGGTCTGCAACCTGTGGCTCTTTGGTCACGCTGCAGCGGCTTTTTCAAGCTTTGAGCAAAACTAACAGCAAAATCGACTAGTTTTAGCAGTTTTTATGTCATTTCATTTGCAAATATGTAGATATTGGAACAAATACAAGGAGTAAAACTTTAACTTCATGCTTTATTTCTATACTTAATTCATTTTTTTTCCATAATTAAAAAAAACTAGGTTTGTATAGTTCATAGTTTTTATTAATTACCAAACCCTTTCTTTAAAATAATCAGTTTTTTTATTTGTCTTAAATTGTAAAAATAGAAATTATTAGTTGTTTTATTTTTATAATGTCACCGCCAGTGACCACAAAAGCCCCTTCCAACAAACCTAAAGTGGCCCATGGACCACCAGTTGATAACCACAGTTGTAGCATGTTGCGGCTCTGAACACTTTTAATTTAGTGAACAAAGGCGTAAAATTATGGAAGTACTAGGACATATTTTGAAAATTAAAAGTTATTTTATTTATAATTTTAATTAATTTACAAATTGAGCAGTCTTGAAGACGAAAATGAAAAATGCAGTTTGGGTTATTCCTTTAAAATTTTATTTATGAGTCAAAACATGCAGCTTTATATTTTGAAACTAAAAAGCATTTCTATAAATCCATTTTAATTTGAAATACGAACCATAACTGCTTCCATATAAATGGCTCTTTTGATTGTAAAGGTTTGAGTTTTAGAACTACCCACGATTAGCTCAGTCTGAACTGGATCCAAAACCAAAACTGGATTATGGTTTGAACCCAGCAGTTTTTAGTGTGCGTAATGACGCACGTTCCTTTTTGCAGAGAGAAAAAAAGGTTCCTTCCCCCTCCTGGATGCTGTGATGTCATCTCACACAGGCGTCCTCACTGGATTGGAGGATCTCGCAATAAATTGTCTGAAAACACCCAGCCCTCCTCTTTTTTTTTTTTTCTGTCCCAACCCATCCCATCCAGCTCTCTGCACGTCCCTGATTTCCTGCCAGAGGAAAAGGAAGAGGGGGAGAAAAAAAAAAAGTTTTTTCTCTCAGAACTTGAAAAGTTCAGCGCATCTACCCGATCCTCTTATAGCTCTTCTTTTTTTTAATTATTTATTACTGGGTTTGTACAAACGAAATAATCGCCATCATGGAGCTGGTCAAGAAGAAAATCCAAAGTCTGCAGCTGCAAGTTGATGAGGCTGAAGAACGCGCACTGGAGATACAAAGGGTGCTGGACACAGAACGGGAACTGCGCGAAAAAGTGAGATTATTTATACTTTCATCCAGTTTTACACACTTTTTCAATCCGATTTAATAATCTACTTTATTAACCACGAGTCCCGACACTGATGCCCATACAGCATTTATCTTTTGAGGGTCACAGATGTTTCCTTTAATCATTTTTTAAACATATTTATTCATCCATTTGAGGTGTTTGGGTGAGTTTCTATGGGCTTTTTGTTCAGCTGTGTTATCTAACTTCAACCCGCCCCAGTTGACTGAAATGCAACGAGCTCCTCGGGGTTTTTAAACTAGTGCCTTCATTTATAGATAATGCACGTTTTAGACGTTTTGAACGCTTTTATGTGATATCTCCCACCGCCAGAGGTGAAAGCAGAGTAATATTTTTTTTTCTTCTTCAAAATATTGCACGAACCAGTGGGTGGATTTGAATGAAACTCCCAGAAAGTAACGTTTGAATGAACTTCTAGAACTGTTGAACTTTTGGAGCCAGACCCATTCAAGATGGCCGCCACAGCTGAGGGACATTGCTACAGCTTTGTCAATTTTACAGATGTTGAGCTGAGGTTTGGTGTGGAGGTAGCTGTGAGTCGTCCCCAACACATACTCTGAGCTCATTACGCAAGATGTTCATCTAAAACTGTTGCTTTAAATTGTAACATCTTTGTTTGTCTGTTAGCGATATATCACACCCCTCTTATGTGATTTTAATAAAACCATCAGAAACCAATTATTGGATTTTGCACCAATTCAAGATGGCCTCCACAGCTAATTGACAACAGCCTGCACAAAAATGGCTAAAACTCAGCCATCTTTACTAAAATAGAGCTAGAATTTTGAGTCGTCATAACTGAGAGTCCCCCTCAACACATACTCTGAGCATTAACGCATCTCATGAGATATGGCTGCGACGGCCATCTTGAATTAAAAACTATCATGGACGTCGACAGGAAATGGGCATTACTTTGAGGAATGCTAGACCTTTACTTCACTATAGCAACAGTTTCAAACGACAAGAAGTCTCCGTTTCACTTTGAGTCTTTTATACCTTTTCACTCAAAGCCTGTCTGAAGGGAGCTCTAATCCTTCCTCCTCCTCCTCCTCTTCAGCACACAGGAAGAAGAGAACAGACATGGTTATCTGGGATATCAACCCTTCAGGAAACGGGAGCCAGCTGTGACATTTCAGGGTTAAATTGTCTCTCGTGTTTTCCTCCCACTGTCAGCACATTTTCAAAGTGTCTGCTCAGGCTGCAAAGTCCACAGGTTGTTCCGGCTGCTAAAGGTGAAACCGAGAGCCGCCATGATAAGGAAAAGGAGAGCAGGGATGAGCCATGACCGATCAGGGACAGCTCAGTCAATCCTCGGATTGCTCTTGAGCAACAAACTGAACCCCACAACTCCTCCCAGCTGGTTTCTCATCGGGAAATGTTTTAGACCTTTTTTTTAATGCAAGTAATTCAATCTTTAATCTGTGCAGATCCGTCTGCAAGTCAGGACAAATCAGTCAGGTTGTTGACATGAGCATGACTTCACATCTGGAATTTTATCAAAAGTTGCACAAATAAGGTGCATTTTCCTGAGTCCACAACTGGGAGCAAACATTTACCGTATTTATGTGCGTACAACGTACCAAGTTGCTTTCTTATCAATTAAATGATTTGTGTTCATTAAACCTAACATTCTGCGATCAGTTATCAGTAGTGATGCACAAAGTAAAAAAAAGCTTATTAGGATTCAATATTAATGCACACATTATATTAATGTCCCAAAGGACTGTTTAGACTTCAGCAAAGCATAGATAGCATAATGGTAATATAGTTCCCAAACCAGTTGAGCTTGAAAGGTCTTGATGCCTGGTTTCGATGGTAGTACTTGTGATGCTAAAGACCATGAAAAGTATTAAGATTACTGCGATGATAGGACAGCTAGAAGAATTAGTTTTATTACGACAGATGTTGTCATTGCAATAATATCCCATGTTTTTCTTATATTGTGCTGCCTTAATGCGTTGATTCAATAATAACTTATAATATTCAGGTGTAGACTCTTGGCAGTTCATCCCTGGTCAGGTCATGGAGGCTGCAGGTTTCATTGAGTAATAAGGACTCGTTTTCAAGAGAGACCTGTTTGGGAGCAGAGGGTGGGGGTTAAGGGCCCAGAGTGAGGGTGGTTTTAGTTTCAGCATTAAGAATAACAAAAATCTATCTAAGAAATTCAGAGGTAGAGTTGAAACTCAAGACATCGCTCTCCTTAACAACATGGAGGATCCAACACCTCCATACAGTGGCGCGTCCCAGGAGTCATCCTAATCAAATGCACAAGTCACTTCAACTGACTCCTTTTGAGGGGGACACAGGTATCCTCACCTGGAAGAGTATAACTGGTGCACCCTTCTGTAGCCAGACCTAGAGAAGGGAACTTGCCTGTGGTCCTGGGGCTCTGCAGGGCCAAGCTCAAGGAGCTACCACCTGCAGCGAGAGCCGTCAAGTTTAGGTGTGATGCAAGCCAAGGGACAACGAAGGGCGAGGCCCTGGGCATGCTGATTCCTGGCAGTTCCTAAAAGTGGTTAAAGTTCCTGCTGTGTAGTATTTAAAGCATAAAAAATACCTAAAGTTGCATGCTAAAATTGAGTTTTTTACCATTTCTGGTGGCCAGTGCAACTGAGCTATCATGCCCTAATGGTACATAAAACCCACTGAGCATCACTAATTCTCATCTGATCATACATTTTCATGAGCTTTAAAGCATATTCGTTATTTTTTATTTTTTAAACATGCAACTGTATTACAAAAATCTTAACAACAGCTCACACTGAACATTTTGAACAGTTGAAGGTAAATATGGTATTTGTGTTCATATATTTAACATATGTTTAGATTTACCTGACTAAATAAAGGTTGAATGAATGAATATATCCTGCATTTAAAGTTCTAGCCTTCCACTTTAATCTTTCTTGACTGACCTCCGACCTCTCTCTGTCATTCTCCCTTTGTGTGGCTAAAGGCTGAGGGCGAAGTGGCCTCCCTGAACAGACGCATCCAGCTGGTGGAGGAGGAACTGGACCGAGCTCAGGAGAGACTGGCCACAGCCCTGCAGAAACTGGAGGAGGCTGAGAAGTCGGCAGATGAGAGTGAAAGGTGACAATCCAGAGGCATTTATTAAAGAGAAGCAGGAGTTTACTCCTGATGATAAAGCGCCACACATATCCTTAACTACCGTATTTTCTGCCGTAAACGTTGCACCGCCCTATAAGTCGCATCAGTCCAAATATGTCTAATAAAGTGGAAAAAGCCATACGTACGTTGCTTCGCTGTATAAGTCGCATCTATTATGCGTCACCGCTGACGACCCGGAAATGTGGGCCGGTGTTGTGCTAAAAATTGATTGGTTGCCAAATGGCGGCTGTGGGAGCATGCACGGGAGGACTTTAACAAGAATTTAACAAGATTAACGTTTAAAAACAAGTATTTGTTTGCTTTAAATTATAGCAAAGGTATGTCTCAGTCTAACCTTTGCTTAATAAATGCACTTCCACGGTCAAATCAGCTGCATTTCAAAAGCCAATATGCGGAAATAGGAACACGTCGAGGGCGACTCACTGTGCATAGCTTCAAAATTTAACAAGACATCCACCTAAACAATCATTTGTTTGCTGGACTTTATATTAAAGGTGTGTTTCAGTTGAACTTTTACTTTATGAAAGGACTTTAACAGTCAAATCAGCTGAATTTCCAAAGTGCCTTGGTGCTCCGGGAGCGCACAGATAGGGAGGAAATCAGGAAGGAGGACCACTGCACATTTCTTCGAAATTTAATAAGATAAGCACGTAAAACAATTATTTGCTCAAATTTATAGCAAAGGTGTGTCTCAGTTGAACTTTTACTTAAGTAATGCACTTCAATGGTCCAATTAGCCTCATTTTGCCGGGGCGACGCAGCGAAATAATAATAATAATAATAATCATTTTATTTAAAAGCGCCTTTCAGGACACCCAAGGACACTTGGCGAAATGAAGCTGATTGCTCCAAGCGAGCTGGATAAAGGTGGCAGTCTTTGGCAAGCCGATTCTGTCATTAATACCGGTAGCCACTTTTACCTATTGCATGACACAACAGCATGCTATACAACTCTGGTGCCATCTAGTGGCTGAAAATGGTAGTGTTCAATATTTTCAGTCAGAATGAATGAAAACGGTCATATCTCAGCCAAATTTATTTTATTTTTTTATAAATATGGGAGAAAAAAATCTATAAATACGTCGCTTTGACGTATAAGTCGCAGGGCGTTCAAATTATGCAAAAACATACAACTTATACAGCGAAAAATAAAGTAGTACAATTTTGATCTGAACCAGTCTGCATATTAAAGAGCATCAGAACCAGAACAAAGGAATGTAACACAATAGTCTTGAATCTTTCGCTTTTTCGCTGAAATTATTGAGGAAAGTTAATGGATCAAAGTAGTTTATCTTAGCGTCATTGCTAACCTGAATTTATTTTATGTTTACACTGAAAATGAAGTCTAACAAGTTTTATTGCTTCTAAAGGCTATGGCCGTAGAACTAAAGGTTGTGTATCATTCTCATCTTCAGAGGCATGAAGGTCATCGAAAACAGAGCCATGAAAGACGAGGAGAAGATGGAGATTCAGGAAATGCAGCTCAAAGAGGCCAAAAACATCGCCGAGGAGGCCGACCGCAAATACGAGGAGGTACACAGACCCAGAGACGTATTTCAAACCGCTCTGGCGTTTTTATATTTTTTGCTCGTCTGTAATGCATCTTTTTGATGGCAGGTTGCTCGCAAGCTGGTGATCCTCGAAGGGGACCTGGAGAGGGCAGAAGAGCGGGCAGAAATCGCTGAGACGTAAGCACAGTCGCGATGAGAAAATGAAGTCGCTGGCAGGTTTTATTGAGTTGTTACAAATGTACGGCGTGAATTTCACCTGCAGGAAGTGCAACGACCTGGAGGAAGAGCTGAAAAACGTCACCAACAACCTGAAGTCTCTAGAGGCTCAGTCTGATAAGGTAAAGCTCCTCCCAGCTTGCACCTTTACACTCAGATCATCGCTTTATAAAAGATGTAAAAGATATTTAATGGTAGTAAAATTATTATTATTATTTTTTGTTTAGTACTCTGACAAAGAAGACAAGTATGAAGAGGAGATTAAAGTCCTGAATGACAGACTTAAGGAGGTAAATATACTTTTTTTTTTTTTTTTATGCTTGTACTCTTAGTCTGTATCTGGATGATTCATGCGTTTGTTTTGTAAAAGGCGGAAACTCGTGCAGAATTTGCTGAAAGGACCGTGGCGAAGCTCGAAAAGACCATAGACGATCTAGAAGGTACACTTCCTTTCGAGTCTACATTCTTCTTTACCGAGCATTTGTTTCAGTCATTTCTAAAACTAGTATTTAATTTTCATTCCTTTTTCCCTTTCTCCTTTTTCTTGGCCTGCACTTCTCCTCTGAACCGTTTCATCCTCCTTTCTCTGCCTTCCGGCCTGCAGACGAGTTGTACACTCAGAAGCTGAAATACAAGGCTATCAGCGAGGAGCTGGATCATGCCCTCAATGATATGAACACCTTGTGAAGCTCATCTTGTCTTTACTCCCCGTTTGTCTCCCTTTTTCTTAGAAAAACTTTGCTTCTTCCCTTTTTCCTCTCACTTCTCTTTGCTTGTTTTGCGCTGAACTGAAGCACAATAAAAACTCTTTTACGCCTCCGTTTTCTGTTTTCTGTCTACAAGAAGGCCAGAATTACCTGTGTAAATATATCACTGGATTATATATTTTTTATCACAATGTTGTTTAAGATCTTTTAAAGTGAGGCTTTGCAGAAAAGTTATGAACTAATAATACTTAACTTGCTATAGCAGGGGTTTCAGACTCACTTACAAAAGGGGGCCAAAATTAAAACCTTTTTCAAACTAAGGGCCAATTTCAGAAACCACATTAACTCAAATCAGATACCCGACCTCTTTTCTTGGTCACAGATTCCTCAACAAGAGTTTGATTGGTCTCATTTGATGTTCTCTGTTGTGATTTTGACATCGTAATCAAAGATTACTTTAAAAAAGTTTCAAAATATGGAAGTATTTTATGTTTCATATATCATCTTGAGGCCCAGATGAGATGTCAACAAGGGCCGCATTTGCCCCCTGGGCCTTGAGTTTGACACATATGTGCTATAGCGTTGAACAACCTCAGTAGGAAGAAGCCATACCATACCATTTTATTTATAGAGCACTTAAAACAGCAACAAGGCCAACCAAAGTCAGAGTCAGAGTCAGAGAGAATTTATTGTCATTTGCACCGCATGTAGTACATGTGTTGAAAACGAGATTATGTACACAGGGTCCCAGTTACATCCAACAACAAATGCAAGAGAAATACAATAATAACATCTAGGATTAACTAAGAGAGACATCACATCAGCTAGTAATACACTAAGCCCTAATGTAGTAGAAAAACATCATTATAAACAGCAGCACGAACATGAGCAGATGGTCACAGATGAACGCAGCAACAAGAAACAGATCAGTACAGTATCAGTATGATGTGACATTTTGCAGTGTTTATTCTTATTATTTATTTATTCATGAGTCTGACAGCCTCAGGGTAGAAGCTGTTTCTCAGTCTAGTGGTTCTACATTTGATGCTCCTCAACCTCCGTCCCGAGGGGAGTGGTGCAAAGAGTGAGTGTGCTGGGTGAGTGAGGTCTTTCATGATGCAGGTGGCTCTTTTTCTGCATCTGGAGGTGTAAATGTCTGTGATGGTGGGGAGACTGACTCCCACAGACTTCTGTGCAGCCTTCACCACTCTCTGCAGAGCTTTTCTCTCTGCAACTGTGCAGCCTCCATGCCACACGTTGATGCTGGAGCACAGGACGCTCTCCACTGCACACCTGTAGAACGAGGTGAGGACTGGGCTTCTCAGACCGGCTCGTCTCAGCCGTCTGAGGAAGTAGAGTCTCTGATGACCTTTCTTGATCAGGCTGGTGGTGTTATTGCTCCAGCTGAGGTTATCATTCAAGTGTACACCCAGGTATTTGTAGCTGGAGACCACCTCCACCGCAGATCCACCTATATACAGTGGGGTGTGGGTGTGTTTGTTCCTTCTGAAGTCCACAATCATCTCCTTCGTCTTCTTCACATTCATGTGAAGGTTGTTCTCTTTGCACCAGCTCTCCAGATGTTCCACCTCCTGTCTGTAGCTGGATTCATCATTATCTGTGATGCATCCCACCACAGCTGTATCATCTGCAAACTTAACAATATGACAGCCTGGATGTGTGGCTATACAATCATATGTGAGCAGAGTGAACAGAAGAGGGCTCAGCACACATCCCTGAGGAGAGCCAGTGCTGAGGGTGATGGTGGAGGAGGAGAAGTTGTGGATCTTCACGGACTGTGGTCTGTCTGTTAAGAAGTCTAAGACCCAGTTACAAATAGAGGGGCTTAGTCCAAGTGTGGATAGTTTGTCTATCAGAGTTTGGGGGATCATGGTGTTGAAGGCAGATGTGAAGTCCACAAAGAGCAGACGCACGTATGAGTCCTTCTGATCCAGGTGGGTGAGAGCAGTGTGGACCACGGAGGAGATGGCGTCCTCTGTTGATCGGTTCTCACGATATGCATATTGATGAGGGTCCTCGTTGATGTTGACGGCTGTCTTGATGTGGGACATGACCAGTTTCTCAAAACATTTAGCGACTATCGGGGTGAGAGCCACCGGTCTATAGTCATTCAGACCAGTCACTGTGGAGCTTTTTGGGACTGGGATGATGGTGGCGGTCTTCAGGCAGGTGGGAACTGACTCCAGTGCAAGTGAGGTGGTGAAGATGTCAGCCAGCACCTCACAGAGCTGGTCCGCACATTCCTTCAGAACTTTCCCTGGGATGTTGTCTGGACCCGTAGCTTTATGAGGGTTGATCCTTCTGAGACTGCCTCTCACTTCTGCTGCGGTCACTTTGAGGTGCTCCTCGTCTGGTGATGAGGTGAGTCTGGTGCTAGTTGGTCTGTTTGGATCATCAAAACGTGCATAAAACTTATTGAGGGCATCAGGCAGGGATGGGTCCCTGGGGCATTGTTTGCTTTTGCCCTTGTAGTCTGTTAAGCATTTGATGCCCTGCCACATGCTCCTTGGATCATGTGAGGTGAACTGTCCCTCGATCCTCTGTGCATACGCGGCTTTGGCCTTCTTTATGCCATCATCCAGTTCTCTCCTGCACTTTCTCAACTCCTCAGTATCTTTAGACTTGAATGCAGTGTCCCTGGCTGCCAGCAGGGTGCGGACATCCTTATTTAGCCAGGGTTTTTGATTGGGGTAAAATTTAACACACTTTCTTATGGATACATTTTCAGCACATGTACTGATGTAACCCAGGACAGAGGAAGCATAAAGCTCCAGGTCAATTGAATTTCCATTCGTAGCTGCCTCTTTGAAGACAGACCAGTTTGTGTTTTCAAAGCAGTCTCTTAGCATGGGGGAACTATCTTGGCGCCACGATGTGATCACTCTTTGTTCTGGCATCGAACGTCGGAGTGGGGGGAGCTGTCTAGGGACCAATAGCAGGGAGCGATGGTCGGAAGCCCCGATCGGTGGGCGTGGCTTCGCCGTGTACGCCCCCTTCACATTCGTGTAGACCTGGTCTAATGTCTTATTTCCTCGTGTTTCTGTGAAAACGTGCTGATTGAAGGTTGGAAGGATGGCACGTAAATCCACGTGATTGAAGTCCCCGGAAACAATGAAAAACCCCTCAGGATATTTACACTGCAGCGAGGTGAGTAACTCATGAATTTCTTCCTGGGCGACTTTAGCATTAGCATCGGGTGCTATGTAAACATTGCTTATTATTATCGCTGAATAGTCGCGGGGAAGATAATGTGGGCGACATCTTATTGTTAAAAGCTCCACAGCAGCTGAGCAGATCCTGCTGATAACGGCACAGTTCGTGCACCAGTCTTTGTTAACGTAAATGCAGACACCTCCACCTCGCGTTTTCCCCGTAGTCTCGATGCACCGGTCCGTTCTGAAAAATAGTTTATTATCCAACTCGTAAACAGAGTCAGGAGTGTCTTCATTGATCCATGTTTCCGTGAGACAAAGCACCGAACATCTCCTCATCTCCTCCGACGTTGTTACTCTCAGACGAAGCAGGTCCATCTTGTTGTCGAGCGAGCGCACGTTAGACAGAAATAAAGCCGGCATCGGGGGTTTACCGGTTTTAGCGTCTGCTCGTAGTCTCGTCATGATTCCTGCTCGACAGCCACGTTTTTTCCCTCGAGAGCATCGCTTTCTCTTCTTTCCTCCGCGCATCTGCTTCCAGAAAGATGATCTAAGCAGATCCAATCTTCCGAGTTCTGATTTGAGTTCGTTGCTGATTTCAGCTGTGCCTTGTGGTAAATCCGCTCCAATTCTCAACAGCTCAGTTCGGCTATAATTCACCCGCAAAAAACGCGCAGAGTCAGGTACAAAAACACTATTAAAACTACTAAAAACTGGGGATGTTCTGGAAGCCCATGAAGCTGCTACTGGTCTGAGCGCGGCCATCTTGTGTGTGGCCATCTTGTTATTTTGTTATCATTATAAATAGACGCCTGTATTTTATGAATAAACAACAGGGGGGAGAATTACCTCATATTTGCTCGTCTCTCCTTTGAGCCGCTCGATGTTCTGAGACGTCTGACTGATTTGGGATGCAAGAGTAGCCGGATCTCCCATTTGAGGGTTTTTCTCATAAACATCTTTCATCTTTCCGAGCGCTTCACTAAGTGGAGAAAAGAAAAGATGGCAACAAGAGCAAGGAGAAGTGAAAGTGACTTTTTGGAGAAAATCTGCTCACTGCAGAGCTCAGGGGCGGGTAAACAATTCAGACACACACGGAGAACACAGAGTTGTTTACACTGCATGAATATTGTATCCACATTTCCTGCAGAGAAACTCTCACTTTGTTACTAATGCACACAAATACACGCAAATACACACCTCTGATCTACTTCCTTCTGCAACTCTTTGGAAATTTCCTCTAATTTCAGTTGCAACCGTTTCCTGCGCTGTTCTGGCGGAAGATGGCCAAAGTCTTCTGTCACCGTGGGCTGTGCGAAGTCACAGGAAGGGCGGGTTAGCACAGAAAATTCGACATTTCATCAGCTAAAGCAAAAGAAACAGGCAAACTGATGAGAAACACCAAGACTGTGGTTTGAGATCAGCTCACAAGATACAGTTGAATCAGTTTTCAGTCACTTTAGGGTTTGAATTAATAAAAAGCCAGTGATGAGCAGATTATCAGTGAGCTGAACACAAAACCTTCACCCGTGTACTGGCAGATACAATGTAGCACCCATTATAAGTTTGTAGTTTAATATTTTTAAGAAAAGAAACAAAGCTAAACAATAAATCAATAATTATAAAAAGGCTTGGATGGGAAAAGTTAGGAGCCAAAGTGCACAGAAAATCTGTTTTTTGTTGTTGTTCAGCTTCCTTTGTGTCAACCAGCATCCACCCTCCCTCCACCACCAGATGGCCACCTCTTCCATTTAAACTTAAAAATACTTTCTTGGAGCACAGAAACATTAGAGAAGGAAAACTACAGAATAAGTGCCCGTGTTTGTGTCAAACAAGTGAGAACCCCACACCAGCTTTGGAATTATATTACAGTACCATGACCTTGTCTGGGGTAAATTTCTGTGGGGGGCAAAAAGAAACAACACATGTAAAAAAATAAACAAATGTTTCTTGCCAAACGTTGAGCTTCCTTTATTTTAACCCACATATGCTTGAAAAAAAATCTAATGTTAGTTTAAACATGTAAAATCTGTTAATCGTTTGAGGAGTTTAGCAACTTTTGGACAGAAACAAGCCACTAAAGCCACTTCTCCACGGCTTTAATCAGTTCGCATCAACTCGGCATCGGCCAATTGTGTCTCCATTACCTGTTCCTGCTCAGTTCCCTTATCAGTCATGTCACTCGGTGCAACATAAATGCTATGGGAAATTGCACTCCGCGCGATTACCTGAAGGAATACAATCACGCCTTTACGGCAGGGGCGTCAGCGTCACGCCAGAGACCCCGCCCTCTGGGTACTTAAGCCGCTGACGCCCATCCATCATTCTCTTATTGCCCTTCACCTCGCTTAAACCTGAACTCTCTCTCTTCGCGGGACTTCTCTGTTGCTTCATCGCTTGACCAGAGGTGAGCTTGCTCCCTACACAGGGCGTACAGAGAATTATTCCTGCGTACTGCTGGGCTAGCGAAAGCTAGTCCGGCACATTTTTCCTTAACCCCAAAGTTTTTTCTTCTCCCCTTTCCCCAGACTGCTTCGCTCGACGGCGCTAACTGCGTCACACCGCAACCTCTGCTAATTCGTAGCAGGCTAACCAGCGAAAGCGACGCGACTGAGGAGACGTCTCAAATAAAAAGAAAAAAGATTTTGGAAGGACTCGCTCGTCTTATCTCGGACATGCCTCCGGAGAAAGGAAAGCGAAAGACAAGACTTCTGAAAAAGACCAGCAGGACGGCGAGCCCAACCTCACGCGCCTGCCCCAGCGGATACAGTTTTTCACTCTCAGCGACGGACACCCACGAGGCCTGTCCCGTCTGCTTGGGGATGCTGCATGCGAAGATGGCGCTGGACGCGCCCGACTCTTGCCCACACTGCAGTCAGATGCTGGAGGCGGTGAGGAGGCACCGGGCGGACTTCGTCGCCAAGGCCATGGGGGCTGCTGCGGCGCCAGCAGACCCGGACACTACTGAACCTCTCACTCCCACGCCGGAGCTCGAGAGCATGGCTCTGGATGACAGCACCTGAGTCGAATGGGGTGACAGCCCAGATGTGCTGGCTTCCATGGTGGACTTAACAGTTGAATTCGACACTCGAGGCATGATGAACGAGGACGAGATCTCGATTTCAGCCTCAGGTGAATTTTCTGTGGATGACGCCGACGTCGAATACGAGCAACAGAGAGAAGACCTCTCCCGCACCCCGGTGCCTGTGCTCCCGGAGACTGACTTTTCCATCCCTGCTCTGTTCGACTTGTGTCACAGAGCAGCGGACGCACTGCAGATACCATGGCCGGAGCCTCCACCTTGTCAACAGGTCACGAGGTTGGCAGGAAATTATTTTTATTCAAAGCAGCAGACCGCCACGAGGCAAAGGATGCCCGTCTTTCCGGACTTCCTCACAGAGCGGACTCGCACCTGGTCTCAGCCCAGAGCTCCCATGCTGCTGCCGCTCTCGCAGTTTCTCGACGTGGACGGGATGGATGAAGTGGGAATAGCCAATGTGCCTCAAATTGAGGACACGCTGGCGTCCCATCTGGCTTCCAAGTCATCCGGGACAAAACTAACTCTCCCCAGCAAAGCCTGTCGAGCCTCGGCTTCTCTGCTCGAGAAATGCTACAGAGCTCAGGGCCTCGCGGCGCGCGCAATGAAGGCGTCCGCCATGATGCAAGCGTACCTGGCTGAAAAACTGCAGGAGCTCCAGATAACGACAGACAAGCAAGCTGCCGCTGACGTGCTGGATGAAGCCCGCAGGGCAACAGACTTTGTGCTCCGCATAATGGGAACAGCAGCTGTTGCACAAGGCAGAGGCATGGCTGAGGTGGTCATCGCAATACGCCATCTGTGGATGACCATGACTGACCTCCCGGAGGGACAAAAAATTCATTTTCTTCACCATTCGATAGAACCGACGGGATTGTTTGGAAAAGCTCTGGATCGAATTCAGACCAGGCTGGATCAGAGGCGCAAACAGGCTGAAGCTCCCCCCAGGGAGTCAGCTGGGAGGAGAGCCCCGCAGCCTCAACACCACTCAGCCACACGTTCCCCACCGCAAAAGCGGCCGGCATACGAGGCCGAGCACCGGCAGAGACCACCGCCGGGCTCACCCCGGACCGAACACGCCTGGAGTAAAAACAGATTTGTTCCCCGCCAGGCGGTCCGACACAGAGCCTCTTTGACGAATCGGGACACCAGACAGAAGCGTGCCTGATGAACCAGGCCTGCTTCTTGACTTTACACGATCACCCGCCCACGCGGTATGGGAAATGATCTTTTCACGTCCAGACTTTGTTTGTAGCACGGTACAAAAAGCTGGTGACTTTGCTTTAGACACAAATCATGTTCTTTCTGCTGTGAGTGACATAAAGTCAAATATGTCGTTACACATAAGCACGAATAAAGCTCAAAAAACAGCCCCTCTCGGTTTTCTTGACTCACGAAAAAAAAAAAACAATAACAACAACAGACGGTCCCCTCTGTTCTTCCAGCCGATATAAAGGGCGGGGGCCATCATCCCCCCCTCCCTCACGGCTCACGGGGTGTTAGCCTAATCGATAAACCCCAGCAGGGTGCCTCGGTTCTGTCTGCAACAGACAGGCCCAGAGGCACCTGCAAGCAGGCCCGTCACTCCTCACAGAGACAGGTGAGGGGGGTCACGTGCTCCATCCCCCGCTCCGTTGTAAACCACGGGGCCGGCAATACACAAATCAAACAAACCTGTGACACATCCGCGCTCCAGGGGTGCACACTGACCCGACAGAATCTGACAACCCACTTTCCTGACCACCTATTTATCGGATGCCAGTAAGGGACAGGGGGGCCACGACAGAAGCCCGTAGGCCAACACCAGTATCACACGTTCACAAAGGCAGTTGTGATGAAACTGTAGCATGTGTAAACACTCAGTGCAGAACAGAAATGGCACAGGGGCTAAATCAGACTCCTCTTCCCTTTAATTGAAGAGGACTGAACTCTCTGTCACCAACCAATCTAAAGTCTGCTCAACACAAAGGACCATCTCCACACTTTTTTTTTTTTTTTTATTTTTTTTTATTGCAATTTTCTTAAAATATTTGCAGTGAAGAAGTACAATATACATACAGTCTTAATCAATGGTTAATTTTCCAGTGCTCTCATTGTCCAGTTAAGAAGGTGGTGTATTCTTTCTGTAATAAGTCCATTTTCCCCACTTTTCGTTAAACTGCGCCTCTTGCAGTCTTAATTTATGAGTGAGTTTTTCCATTACAAATATCTCTTCCACAGTGCTCAGCCACCGCTCCACAGTCGGTGGATCCACTTTATACCACATTCTTGTGATGGCTTTTTTACTTGCTGTTAACAATATCTTAATCAGGTATTCATCCTCTTTTTGTATGATTTTGTGTGAAATATTTCCCAAATAAAGTATTTTGCATGTTTTGGGTATTTCATATTCTAGTATTTTATTCAAAGTAAGCCATATTTTATCCCAATACCCTTTTATTTTTTGACATGACCAAAATATATGTACATGGTCCACATCTCTGTGTCCACAGGATCTCCAGCACGGTTGCGTGCTGGATGCCATTTTCTTCTGAAGTTTTGGTGTTATAAAGAATCTAATGATATTTTTCCAATTAAATTCTCTCCAGAACCTGGAGCTGGTGGCCGTACACTGCGTTTTACAGATGTTTAACCATTCTTCCTCAGTTATTTGTTCCTGCATTTCTTTTTCCCATTTTTCTTTAATATATAGTGAGGAAGTTTTCTTTCCTGCCATCAGACCTCTGTATAAAGTTGAAATTATTCTACATTTTTTTCCCTCATAGGCCTTCCGAAAGGCTTCAATAATTTCGCTTGTTGTGTCAGTTTTTACCTCCTTTTCATAGTAATGTCTAATTTGTAAGTACCGATACCTTTCTTGCTCTTCCAATCCAAATTTTTCCCTTAGATTCTCAAAACTCTGCAGCTTACCCCTTTCAATCATCTTACACATCACTGTTATACCTTTATTTGCCCACTGTTTAAACCCTTTATCATGGGTACCCGGTATGAACCTTGAATCCCAAGCAAACCAGCTCAAGATCCTTGTTTCTTTTTCCAATTTATATCTATCTACCACTGTGTTCCATATTTCAATTGTAGTTTTGGTTATTGAATCCAGTTGATTTTCTAATTTGCCCAATAATGTTTTGTGAGATATTAAATTTCTCACCTCTATACCTTTCATATCCATTTCCAGGCTTTTCCATTTTGAAACATGTTCATCATTGCACCAGCATATCAGAGGTCTGAGTTGTGCTGCATAAAAATATTCTTTGAGACTTGGTAGAGCCAAACCTCCTTTATCTTTTGGGAGCTGCAGAGTTTTGTATCTAATCCTGGGTTTCTTCCCTCTCCATATAAACCTCGAAATCCACTTGTCCCATTCTATGAATTGATTTTGTGGGATTATCACTGGCAAGGATTGGAACAAGTATAAAAGTCTTGGTAAAATATTCATCTTAATTATCTTTATTCTTGATCCAAGATCCAAACCAACTCCTGACCATCTATCCAAATCTTTCCTAATATGTAAGTTTATTTTTGTGTAGTTTGCGTCATAAAGTGTATCTATTTTTTTTGTAAGGTTTACCCCCAAGTATTTCATACATTTTTCATTCCACTTCAGATTGAATACATCTCTAATCTCTTGTGATGGAGAGTAGTTTATTGATAGAATTTGTGTTTTTGTAACATTAAGTTTGTATCCTGAGAAGCTTCCATAGTTCTCTAAGAGTCTCATTGTTTTTAGGAAACTAACATTAGGTTGTTTTAAAAATAATAATACGTCGTCTGCAAATAACCCTATTTTGTGTTCCTCCCTTCCTATTTCCACTCCTTTCACATCATCTTCTTGTCTGATCATCTGTGCGAGTGGTTCAATAAATAATGCAAACAGACTTGGGGAGAGACAGCAGCCCTGTCTTGTACCTCTCTCCAGTTTTATTCTTCCTGTCAGACTACCATTTATTTTTATTCTTGCTGTTGGTTCCTGGTATATTGATTTAATACAATTAACAAATTTTTCATTGAATCCAAATTTTTCTAGTACTTTGTACAGGAATGTCCAATTTACACTGTCAAAAGCCTTTTCTGCGTCTACACTTACTAAAATCATGCTGTCTCCGTTCCTTTGTATATGATCTATAACATGTAGGGTTCTTCTTATGTTATCTTGTGTTTGTCTATTTTTAATAAAACCAGTCTGGTCCTCCTCAATCAGATCCTGCATTATATTTTCTAATCTCTTGGCTATGATAGAGGTGTAAAGTTTATAATCCACATTTAGGATTGATATTGGTCTATAATTGTGACAATATTCCTGATCTTTACCTTCCTTTGGAATAACAGAAATAATAGCTGCTTTCCAGGAGGGGGGGATTTTACCTGTCTTGAGACTATAGTTAAATGAATCATATAGGAGTTGGATTAACTCCTCTTTAAACGTTTTGTAGAATGATGCCCCCAGTCCATCTGCTCCTGGTGATTTCCCCGGTTTAGCCCGACTAATTGCATTTTTTATCTCTTCGGCAGTTATTTTTGAAGTCAGCATCTCATTTTGTTTTCTACCTATTGCTGGTAGATCTAATGTGTCCAAAAACTCTTTCATGGCCTCCTCCCCCTCCAATTGAGGTTGGGTGTATAAGTTTATATAGTACTCCTCAAATATCTTTTGAATTTCTTCTGGTTCATATTGAATTTCATTGGTCAGTGGGTCTCTTATTTTATTTATATTGCTTAATGCCTGCTGTTTCTTTATACGTCTAGCCAGGTCTTTAGTAGCTTTAGGTCCTCCTTCATAAAATGTCTGCCTTGTAAATCTAGCTTTCCTTTCCACCTCCTCCAACAGGATTTCATCTATTTTTCCTCTGGTTTCTTTAACCAGTTTCAATGTTTCTGGATCATTTGTTTGTTTATGCTGTTGCTCCAATTTTTTCAGCTCTTCAATTTGTCTTTGATATGTTTCTAACCTATTTTTTTGTATAAATGCTGTGTATGAAATAATCTTTCCTCTTATTACTGCTTTCATAGTGTCCCATAAAATTGTCGGATCTACTTCTCCATTGTCATTTTCTTCCTTATATCTAATAATTTCCCCTTTTACTTCCTCTACAAATCCCTTATTATTTAATATTCCTTCATTGAGTCTCCATACGGTATTTTTCCTCCTGTTATTCAAATTAATTTTTAGGTAGATTGCACTGTGATCTGAGACATCTGTTACCCCTATCCTGCATTCCTTCACTCTAAATAAGTCTCCCTTATTCATTAATATGTAGTCAATTCTAGAGTATACTGCATGTGGTACTGAATAGTGAGTGTAATCCCGGTCTAAGGGGTGGAGTTCTCTCCATACATCCAATATTTCCACTTCTGAAATCATGTTATTCATATACCTATTGATTTGTTTTTTGCTTTCTTTCCTACTTGTTGTGTCTAATCCATAATTCAATACCACATTCCAGTCTCCACAAAGTAACAATATCCCTTCTGCTTCCGAACTTAGAAGATGAAATATTTTTTCAAAAAACGTCTTTCCACTTTCTGGGGGTGCATACACATTAAACATTGTTACTAGCTGGTTTTCTAATTTGCCTTTTATTATTATGAACCTCCCTTCCTTATCTCCAATTTTCTTGATCATTTCAAACTTCAAAGTATTTGCAATTAGTATCATCACTCCCCTTTTGTGCTTTTGTCCAAAAGAACTGGAAAATGAATTCCTGTAACCTAATTTTTTAAATTTGTCATGTTCCTCTCTGGATAAATGTGTTTCCTGCAAAAAGATAATCTGCATCTTCTCTTTTCTAAACTTAGTTAAGACTTTATTTCTTTTCTTGACATTATTTAGGCCGTTAACGTTCAATGACACCACCATTATTTCATTATTTTCCATTGTTTATATCCCTTAAAATATTTCTCAACTTCTCCATTGCAATACTAACTACTAACCTTTTCCCCCAAAAAAAACTTAAACTAAAAAAAAAACTGAACTCCCTGACAAAAATGGGCCTTATTCCCCTAAGGCCCTGTCCTCCTGTTGGGAAGGGTGGGGGGTAGCCTGTTGTGTACAAAGGGCCCCCCCTAGCGATTTGAGGTAAACCTAAAACAGGTGTCCCCATCCTACTAGGTAAGTCCAACAGTCACTGTTTTAACAGATCTCCCTGTCGATTTCTATATAAATATTAGAGAAATCTGTTTTATATAAGAAATAATAATAAATAGGAGGGGGGGGGGTGGAGGTAAGGGTGTTATAATTTCTCAAATAAGTCTGTCTTAAGATGTCCCATCTGTTGTATTTAAAATAAGAGAGGCTGGCAATTAAATTATAACATAAACATATTTCTTAAGAGTCAAATAAACGTATAATTATTTTCCTTTAAATAACTATAACAGTTAACTTATTAAGTCATGTCTTTATTTTAATAACTCTGTTCAACCAACCCCCTGTTTCTTTTTCTTTTTTTTACTTTGGATTACAGACAGGAAAAGCTTGTTACCTCCGTGTCTCCCCCTCACGTCCCCCTCTCCGTTTCTCTTATGAACAAAGTTTCTTCATCTTTTAAACTCCTGCAGCCTGGCCCTCGCTCGGCTTCCAGCATCTTGACTCGGTCCCTCTGCAGCTGCGGTCTCTCCCTCCGTGCGCTTCATTCCAACGCGTTGCCATGGCAACACATTCCTGATCCTCTCCTCCAACGATGGTCCGCTGCTGTCCTCCTCCTGTGTCTCCAGCCCTCGTCTCCTCATCTCTCGTGCTGCGTCCTCCGCGTTGTCATACGTCATGATCCCATCTGACCAGTGGATTCGTATCCTCGTCAGTGGCGTCTGGAAGCGAATCTTTTCCTCTTTCAGCTTCTTTTTAATCTCAGAGTAAGACTTGCGTTTCTTCATCACCTCCGCGGGGTAGTCGTGATCAAAAAATATCTGCTTCCCTTCAACTTGAATCTTTTTTTTTTTCCAGACTTTGGCCAAGATGTTTTCTTTGGTTTCATACTTCAGAAAGTTGACCACTATAGACCTCGGAGTTGCTCCCTGCGGTGGTTTCTTCCCGGTGCTTCTGTGCGCGCGCTGTATTTGTAGATCTGTTCCCTCCGGCAGTTCCAGCTCTCGGCGCAGAAGCGCGTCCACCCGCTCTTGCACAGATTCACCGTCTTGTTCGGCCAGATTGTAAATTCTCAAATTAGAGCGTCTTCCGTGTCCTTCGACTGCAGTCAGCTTCTCCTGAAGTTTGGTTTGCTGTTTGAAGAGATTCAGAATGGCCTCCTTCGCCTCCGTGTTCCACTCCTCCAGCTCTGAGATCCGACTTTGCGCCTCTGTGAGGTCCTGTCGCTGTTGCTGTAAATCTGAGACATTCTGCGCAACTTTTTTTACAATTTCTTCTTTAAATCCAGTGAACTCCCGTTTCATCTCTTCTTTAAATTCTTCTTTGAATTTTGTGAAGTCCTCCTTAATTCCTCCTTTGAGGTCCCGTATTTCTTTTGCGAGTCCCTCCAACAGCGTGGTAATTTGTTTGGAGTCGCCGTTTTCTGGATCCACCTGTTTCATTTCAGGCTCTTGATCTTCTTGGTCTTTGTTCATTTTTCTCGTTATTACTCTCCTATGTCCTCCACTCATTTCGTAAAAAAAAAGAGTTTATATTTCTTTACATTATATTTGGGAGGTTTCTTTTTTCTCTTCGACTTGGGAGCTCTCACTCTATGCTGCCATCTTGTTCCACGTCAGCCCGGCGTCTCCACACCCATCTCCACACTCTCATGCTGAAGCTGTCCCCTTATCCTCAACGGGCGACACGCCATGCTCAAACAGTGATCCTGCAGCGTGTGACCACGCTCACTGGGCTGACTCAGTTCTGCTCTTAAACGACACCCCTCCAACGGGTGAGACACAGCCCCCCGGAGGTTCGTCAGGCTCTAGGGCTCTGTTGAGACCGGAGACCAGTAAACCAGACCCAACCAAGAAATGGGCTGGAGTCAGGAGATCTGCTCGTTTACAAAACTTGCAACCCCTCCGATCCATGTTCCCTAACAAAAAGAGGAAAAAAAAGACATTCTGTTCAGCTTTTGTCTAATAATGACAGCAGATTGCCTCTGGACACTCTCGATCAGAGTAGTATGACGGTACATCTGCAGGAAGGCCCTCTCCCCAACGTGGTTAGCCTTCAAGGGACCACAGAAATTAGGGCCCTTGAGGGAGAGCTGGTTCCACCACCTGCTCCTCTCCAGGGATTCTCCACGTCACCAGAAGGAACACTTTTGCCACTTAGGCTGAGAACTGTGGCAAATTTCAGCTTGGTGGCGGAGAGGAACAAGCTGGTAGCCTCAGGCCTGCCCGAGAACGTGGTAAATACCATTCAAAATGCACGAGCTGTGTCAACACAGTCTCTCTACGCCCGGAAATGGCGTATTTTTTAAGCTTGGTGCACAGAAAGAAATATTATTTCTTATTCATGTGACTTGGCCTAGCTCCTCACCTTTCTTCAGGGCCTGTTGGAGAAAGGTCGCTCTTTCTCAACGATTAAGGTGTTCTTATCAGCAATTTCAGCTTGTCACGAGGGCTGGGGGAGCAAGACGCCTGGCGCGCACCCGCTCATAATAAGATTTATGAAGGACGTGCTAAGGAAGAGACCCCCCAGTAGGATCTTGACCCCTGGATGGGATCTTAGTATGGTCTTGGGGGCTCTCTGTGACCCCCATTCGAACCACTGAGCGAGATTAAGATAGATTTATTATCTTATAAGACCGCTCTTCTCCTGGCTCTTTGCTCGGCGAAACGTGTGGGTGACCTCCATGCTTTGTCCGTACATCCAATGTGTACCAGGTTTGCCCCTGACGAGTCAAAGGTCACCCTAAGGCCTAATCCTGCATATGTCCCCAAGGTTTTGACTTTAAACCCTAGAAGTCTGGACTTTGATCTCTCTTCTTTTCCACCTGCTCCCGTCCTCACTCAGGAACAGGAAAGGCTGAAGGCTCTCTGCCCCGTGAGAGCTTTAAGCACTTACATGCAGAGAACAGTCGAATGGAGAATAACAAATCAACTGTTTGTGTGCTTTGCTGCACCAGCTACAGGGAAAGCCCTATTGAAGCAACGCCTCTCACATTGGGTGATTGAGGCCATAAAAATGGCGTACAGTAGCAAAGGTCAACAGGTGCCCTCTGGAGTGCGCGCTCATTCTACTCGGGGCTTGGCCACCTCGTGGTCATTGTTCAAGGGTGTACCAGTTGCAGACATCTGTGCTGCTGCAAACTGGAGCTCAACAAACACTTTTGCAAAGCATTACAGTTTGGATGTTACTGTGTGTGATGTCACTCAGGCTGTCCTTTCTAACACACAGTAGAAAGCAGCCTTGAGATGCCTACTGAATAAAGGCAGACGTTTACACTAGCATGCATTTTACTGAGCATTTCAAGGGCGTGATTGAATTACGTTCCCATAGCATTTATGTTGCACCGAGTGACATGACTGATAAGGGAACTGAAAGTTATGCACCATAACTCATGTTCCCTGAAGAAAGGGAACGAGGTGCAACATACCTGGCCCTTTCAATGCTGAAAGCTCTGTGAAGTGCATTTTGGAGAATGATTGATGAGCGTCAGCCGCTTAAAAGACATGACCCACCATGTTTTCAAATTGCATCGCCATTAATATTTATTAGTTTATTTAAAAATAAAACAGGAGCGTTTATTTATATTGTAGAGAAATAACGCTAAATGTGTTATTTCATGATTTATAGCAGATTTTAGCAGAAGCTCCGGGAAAATCTGCCCCTCTCCATATATGGGCATTCACATCACTCAAGTATCCGCCTTGGAGTTACAGGCGGAGTTATAATAAGCATTCATCAACTTCCATGAGCGAGGAAAAAAAAGCGAAGCATTTTTAAATATTCCCTAAATCTGCCTGTTGATTAATCCTGCGGTCGCTCACTGATGTCTATCATATTCTGAGCGAGCATCCATCTGCTTTTTATTCTCTCCCCGTGACCAGACAGGTCGGGAGTACAGAAAGACAACCGCGCGCGTGCTCCCCCGTGCTCCCCGCAACAAGGCTGGGACGGAGCCGAGCCCTGAGTCGGCACGAAGGATCTTCAAAGGTGAGCAGGGAGAAGACGCGCGCGGCTCGCTCCTCTGGGCAGAGGAGTGAAGCAGCAACAGTCCGCAGCGGTGTTATATCTTATTAAAAAGTTCTATAAAATAAATATAAAATAAATAAAAAATAAAAACAGAGCACTGGTCCAGCTGTACACACAAATGCACCAGGAAATATGCAGTTTTAACTCCCACTCTCATAAACCTCCATGGAAACTCACTCCTGCCTTCTGGGTGGAGACGTAACTGAAGTCACTTCACACTTCGGCACTCTTCGGCCGGGTTTCCGGATTCATTCGGGACTCGGTTGTTTTTTTGTTGTTGTTTTTTTAACCCTCGCCTGGCCCAAATGCAAAAATGAAAATAGACATCAAATTAAACTACAGTAATTGTCCAATATGGTGAATTGTTACTGTCATGGTGGGTGTTGTCCTTTAAGTACCCAGAGGGTGGGGCCTCTGGCGCGACGCTGAGCCCCTGCCGTAAAGGCGTGATTGTATTCCTTCAGGTAATCGCGCGGAGCGCAATTTCCCATAGCATTTATGTTGCACCTCGTTCCCTTCCTTCAGGGAACATGAGTTATGGTGCATTACTTTCAGTTTTTGGACCTGCTTCAACCGTGGTACCAAGCGAGCTGAGCCGAGCTGAGCAGGCGATTTTGATGTCAGCAAACAGCATCCTGTGGATTGGCCCGATGACTCAAGGCTGTACAGTAGTCCCTCGCTACTTCGCGGTTTGTTTATTGCGTATTTTCAAAATAAGATTGGACATGACATGAGTCAACTGATGCATTCAAAAAAAAGTCGTAAGATTTATCTCTTCAAACAGTCTTATGGTTAATTGTGCTTATTGATTTTAGAGTTTATCATGTGTAAACTTTTTGTACAGCACTTTGAGAGTTATTGATTTTATTATGATTTTAGTATGTTTATTCTTTTTTGTAAAGCACATTGTGATTTTTAGGTCTGTGAAAGGTGCTATATAAATAAAGTTTACTTACTTACTTACAATTGGCTGATTGATGGATGAGCCATTGGTTGTTTATCTAAAATAAATTATTTTAAATGATTTTGCACCATGTGTGAAGCCCACAAGTGGAAGGGGAAGCTCCCTCCTGCAGCTGATCAGCTGATCTCCTTCTCTGCCAAGCACACACGTTTCTCCTGCTGCGGCTTTATGGAGGGTTAACCCTTTGCTGTCCAGATGCAGCAATCCACTTTTGTCTTCCAACGTAAAATTTAAAGTGTCACATTGCAAAAATTATCATAATCACAAAATATAAAAGTGTTAAAGGTTATTTTTAAATATTTTAGAACTTCTATTTTTACAGTAGTTGTTGACGTGTAATTGATCAATGTCTGCTTTGTGCTGCAGAGCTGAAGCTGTGTGACATCCCTTTAACGTCCTGCTGCACTTCTCTACAATTTAAATTTAAATACTGAAACAGT
This sequence comes from Garcialebias charrua, assembly GCA_038048925.1. Lineage (NCBI taxonomy): Eukaryota > Metazoa > Chordata > Actinopteri > Cyprinodontiformes > Rivulidae > Garcialebias > Garcialebias charrua. The sequence continues at coordinate 40,920 of JBBPBX010012951.1, forward strand.
TTTAATAATCAATCCATGCTGCATGGATTGATTATTTAAAATGTTACAGTATTTAAATTTAAATTGTTTATTTAAGGAGGGAGATTGGGAGCAACAGGTGATGAGTGTGATTACAGTTTGGCACATTGACAAAGTTTACTGAACTTTAACTTGGACTAATGTATTCCTACTTCAGGGTTTTTCACTTATCGCGGGTGGGCGTGGTCCTAAACACCCATGACAAAAGAGGGACTACTGTACTTTCAAACTCCTCATGAGGCGCCATTTTCAAACGGATTGTTACATAGCGTACTTTCCCAAGACATAGGTGGCGAGCTGCAAATCCCACGTAATCCCATGGACCAATGATGAGGTGCAAACCTTTATATCCATTTTGGATGGCGAGTGCATGTGAGCTTGACGGAGCCACGAGGAACTAGCGAGTGTACCAGGACGTGTCTGACAAACTGGCCACCCACGGCTATGCTTGAATGTATAAACAGTGTCGAGAGACTCGAGACCATTAAAAAAAAATCTGACGACTGCCCCTTTTGCACTAATGATCATGCCCAGAATCCCACCCAATGAGTGAGGGGCACACTCAACGCTTGAAGAACTGAATAGAAATTGTGCGATTAAGAGTGATACTTAACAATGGAGAAGCGGCTTAATAGTGGAGGTGTCCTAGTACCCGAATCAACTCCTCTTGTCACTCACCGATCTCTTGAGTGTCCTGAAGGAAGAGATTCTGGGTTTGACTGACTTATTGATCTCCTTCAAACAGTGCGACAGGGAGTCCCGGCCAAACTTGGGGGAATGGGGTCCGTTAGAGGGTGAAGCGTCAGGGTGTGTGAAGAGAGGACTGAGTGTGGAGGAGAGCTGGGGTTGGGCAAAAGAACCAGCACCCGACAATCGAGTATGCAGGTATGAGATGGTGTATGAGGGAGAGAGGGGGGAGGTGGGGATAACAGAGAAAACAAGGAAGACAAAAACAAAAAACAAACATGGTGACAAAGGAAAGAAAAAGACACCATCAACACCTTAAAGCGCACCACAATGCATGGAAGACAGCACAAACCCAACACACAAGCTCAAAGAACATAAAAACAAACATGTATATCAATATTTCATTTAAAAAAATTAATAAATAAAGGCCCATTTCATGCAAACGTATGGAACAGTCACTTATTTTGGAAAACTTTCTAAAAATGTATTCTACTTCATGTCTGCAGCACATAACAGAAAAGTGTAGACAGAGACAAACATCTAGGAACTGAGAGGACCCGTTGCTGGATTGTTTGTAAGAGAATATGGTTTCAGTCTTGTTTGAGGTCATGCTGTTCAACAGTCCTTGGTTTTCATTGCAGGATTTATTTATTTATTTTCGTTTTGTTTCGTGATGTGTCAAATGTTTTTATTTGGTCAGAAGTCTGGACTGCAGGCAGACCAGTTCAGCACCTGGACTCTTCCACTATGAAGCCATGCTGCTGGAATGGACGCAGCATGTGGTTTAGCAATGTCTTACTGAAATAGGCAAGACCTTCTTTAAACAACGACCCATCTGAATGAGAGCACAGGTTGTTTTAGAACCTATACACAGTAGTCCCTGGTTTATCATGGGGGTTACGTTCCAGATACCACCGCAATACGTGAAAAACCGCGAAGTAGGAACGCTATATTTATTTTAGTATTTACAGTACTGTATATATATTGTTAGGCTTTATAAGCCCTTCACACTCTTGCAATGTTTTTAAACTCTTAAACCCATGTAATTTTAACAACATATGTATATGTACTGTACAGTACTGCAAAATTTTACCCACAAGCTCTGCACAACAGCAGCTCGGTTCTGGTCCGGGTTGGCAGACCTACCCTGCAGCGACGAAGCCCACGATGTTCTAAACTTTTAAACCTATGTAAGTTTAACAACATACATATTGTATATGTACTGCACAGTAGCTACGTACTGCAACATTTCATATGGGTAATAACCAGCCTTGGTCCGGTTCTGATCAGCTCTCTGCAGCCGTTGAGCACCAAGATGCCTTTCGAGAGAGCAGGGCCTTCAGAGAGCCAGCACAAAACCATACAATGGTCCCAAACGAATCCAAATAATACAGAGGGATCCAGATGAAAAAAGAAAGTCCCGGTGAGCTCCAGAGAAGACACCGGACCTCCAAGCAATGCCTCCCCGCTCGAGAGGCTTCCTGAGCCGGCAAGCAGCACTCAGATTGACCATTGAGGTTGGAAGTACAGGTAGTCCTTGAGTTACGGCGCTCTTGACTTACGGCAATTCGGTGTTACGAATCGCATCTTATTAATAAAAATATGAAAAAAATAAAATAATAATTTGTGTGTTTAAATGTTCTTGATTTCATGTGTACAGCACTTTTTTGCAGCTGTGGTTGTTTTAAATGGCTTTATAAATAAAGTATTATTAGTATTATTATTTTTATTATTATGTTTAAGCCGATTTATGCAGTTTCCAGCAGTTTCTGACAGTTTTCGACAGTTTTCGACAGTCAGTTTTCGGCAGTGTCCGCCAGTTTAGCCGTAGCCAGTTAGCTCCAGCCTCGTAGCTCCAGTCTTGACAGCCGGCTTCGGATGGACCGTGTCCGATCAGAGATTCCTGCGCTCGGATACATGATCTGGAGCTGAACTGTGGTTTTGCGGAGGGACGGATGGACGAAGCAAAACGACGCTGTTGACCGCGTGAAGCAGCAGAAAGCAAGCCGGACCAGAGTAGCAACGAGCTAACATTCTAACAAGCCTTGCTGTAGGATAGACAGGTGGATGCTAACGCCCCACCAGGGACACAGAGCCGACGGGCAGCGGCCGGGAGCTCGCCTCCATGTCCGCCTGGCAGCTCGGATGTTGGATGGACACCGAGCTAACATGCTAAAACGTGGACAAACAGCTGCGGCAGCCTTGGAGGGGCTAACACTAACGAGTGCAGCTAATGGCGGGGCCAACATGCTAACGCGGCGCAGCTTGTTTTGGATCGACACCGCGGAGAAATGGCTCTCAGTAAGTTAATAACTCTTTCTGGCTCCAAATGTATGGAGTTAACATGCTAACAGTCCTTCCTGTAAACAGTTTGGACCGCGTGAAGCAGCACGAAGTTGCGGAGCTCGGACGTGCAAGAGCTAACATGCAAAAAGACGGAGACAGGCTTGACCAGCTCAAAGTAAGAAATTAAATTTTTATTTTTTAGCCCTGGACTGTATGTGTTTTGTAATAATTATGTAGGGTACTGTGTTAGGATAGGCGAAGTGCTTGGTAACTTGGTAACTGTTTTGTACCGTACATGTACGCGTATAAGTGGCGGCTCGGGTGGTCCCCAACTTACGGCAATTTCGTGTTACGAACGGGCCGCAGGATTCCTAAGTCGGTGACCACCTGTAGTCCTGGTCCAGTTCTGGTTTGGTTCTGATCAACTCTCTGCATCCACTGAGTGACGAAGTCACTTTGAATAAGGACCAAACTTTTTCTGTGTAGGATCAAAACTTTCCTTGCATTTCAGCAGAAAGCAACAGAAAGCACTGGTGGTTTCTGGGTAATGTAGTCCTTTTGACTGGCCTTACTGTAGACTTATTGAGAGAAAACTACAAACTGGCAGCACCTGTCCAAAGTTTTTTTTCGTTAACTTTTTACTGTATCCCGTACTGTCCCAATCACGTGAATAATAGTTGACAATTGTGTCGTGTACAATCTTTTTTGTTTTGGTCGTGTACAATTTTACTTTGAACAACCATGAAAGAGCGAGTCCACAAAAGCTGTACCGTGAAGTAGTGAGGGACCACTGTATATTTTTCTGCATTGGTGGTGCCTTTCCAGATGTGTAAACTCTAACATTGTCATTGGCATTAATGCCTCCCCTCATGCCATCATAGAGGCAGGCTACTGAACTGTGCACTGACAACAGGTTGGATGCTCTCTCCTCTTCAATTCAGAGATGTGGTGTCCATGGTTTCCAAAAAGAATTTCTAATTTGTTCCCATCTGACTGCAGAACGTTTTCCCTTTTGTTCCAGTTAAATTTTAAATGAGCTTCATGGCTCAGAGAAGATGGTGTTTCTGGATGGTGTTCACTTCAGGTTTTTTCTTTGCATGATAGCGCATTAAGCTGGATTTGAGGACGGTACAGTGAACTGCATACACAAACAATGATTTGAGGAAGTGTTCTTGGGTCCTGGCAGTGATGTTCATAACTAGGCCTGTCACGATAACAAATCTTGCTGGGTGATTAATTGTCTCAGAAATTATTACGATAAACGATATTGTTTGAAATTTGACAATAATTAGTAATTTTGGTCAAATTTAAGAAGTACTGTTGGTAAATTTTTGTATATAGTACTTTTAAACCACTGTATAACAGTATAAGACAGTCTGAACGGAAGGATGGATAGTGAGGGAGAAAGCAGCGAGTCTAAGAAAAATGGGAGGGAGGCCCCTTGACGTGACATGGGCCGTCTTGTTCCTGTTTTTCAGTTCTCAAAATGGCGGATGCTCAGTGTGGTTTGAGCTCTTTAGCATAGCATTTGTCACACAAAGCTTTTAATAAAATTTTAAAAAATCAGTAAACAAGTTCTCAGCTTCTTTTGGCAGAGAAAAACAACTTTTTAGAAGAAGGCACAGGTTTCAACAGTGAATATTGGAGCTTTGACAAGACAGAGGCTTTTTTCTCCGAAGTTGGTCTGTTAGCTTAGCTCGTAACTTAGTTTCTCAGTTTAGCTGCTTTTGGCAATCCAAAAACGTGATTTTGGACAATTAAAACAGATTTTAAAGAGAAAGGGAGGGGTCAGTGAAGAACACCGGAGTTCAGCCTTTTCTCATCCAGTGTCTTCAGAAAGAGACACAAAGAAACGATAAAGACGATAAATGATCATGCGATTAATTGATTTATTGTTTATCGTGACAGGCCTATTAATAACTTTTGACTTTGTTCTTTGTGCACTGAGATTTCTCCAGACTGTTTTGATAATATTATAAACTGTAAATGATGGGATAATCAAAGTCTTTCCATTGTTTTTTGTTGATGTTTACCGGTAGATGCTGTTTTTTGATTTGAACCACTGCCCATCTTTACTTCTGAGATGACAAGCCTCTTAAAAAAAGCTTTATTTATAATCAGTTCTCTTATTGGCCCGTTGTCAATTAACACAATTAATCTACCGTAGTTTTAACTTGATTAAAGAGGGGTTTTTTTTTGTTGTTGATATTTCTACAAACCACTTAGAAGGATGTAAGCAACAATTCCAGGCAATAGTTTCATGATAGTATCTAAGTTTTTTTATTGTCTTTTGAACAAAAAGTTTTTTTGTGGTAAAAAAATAAAATAAAAGTCAAAATCATCATTAACAACCGAAAAATAAAGTCGGTTAGCTCAACAACTCAAGATGAACGTAAAGAGTTGTGTGGATGTGTTTCCATGGAACGAGCAGAAACTCAAAAATAAGAATAAGTGAACTACACAGTGAGCAACCAGCAGCTTGAAACTTGCAGCAAAACTCAAACATAAAGCCAGAGCGAGCCCTAATAAGGATCATAAGGAAGGCACAAAAAAACACATTGATGTTGCTCAATTTTATCAGTTAACTATGCTAAATAAGCTTTATATGACCCTTTTCAGCAATTAAAAATTATTGTGTTTGCACGTTTGGAAAATAATAGTTTACAATACTCAGTTTTGTTTATAGCTCTATTTTCAGAGTTTGGAACGCTCTAAACTTTGTAGGTTTGCAATTTTCCACAGTGAAAAAAAGATGTTTAAACAGCCAATACAAAGCAATATTCATATTGTAAAAATATCCCTAACTTATGAAAGATTCAGAGAGAAAATCTGTTTAAAATTTAGGCAGCAGAACCCTGAGACTGACCCACATAAACAGCCCTAGCTATTAAACCAGTACAGTTGTTATAAATAGCCTGCTGAATTACCACAGGATTGTGAGGATGATTTTTGGGGCTGGGCAAACAGCCTGTATTAGAGAGGTTAATCTAACAACATATCTGGGCAGAAATACATAAATATTCTGAAAGGTCCATTAGCCAAATTACATAGGAGGCTGACGGCGTCTAGTCTTCAATACAGAGTGTCTAAAACGGCCTCACAACAAGCTCCCATGTGCAAATACTGAGAGCTTGAAGTGCAGGACTGTTATTACACTAACATGTACTACTTTAGTGCTACTCTTCTCAAGAGTTATGGAGCTCTAAGTAGAGGAGAGAAGTTAATAGGAATGTTCAGTGGCCAGACTTGAACTGAGCTTACTCAAACCAGTACACAGCCAGCCTCCTGTTCGCACATACTTCTAAAGCCTAATTGGGAGAGCATGGCTGATGACACAGAGTTCTGTGCCACACACTCACACATACGCGCGCACACACAAAACAGGAAGCGTGCACAGCAGAACGCAGCTAGTAAGACGTGCAGAAGAAAAAAAAAGAGGCATGCTGAACAAGCAAACAACGCAGGGAAGAAGGAACGGATCATTAAGTCCTTGGCCTGGAGGAGTGGACCATGAGCGGGTTAGCAGTCAGCCACCCATGAAACCGGTTGAATTTAAAACTAGTGTGCTTGCAGTTTAAAAAAAACTAACTAAACTAAAGAACAAACAGTCATTTCTGGCCTTACAAACCTGGTGTCATTCTGACGTAGGCAAAAAGATGATGTGACACATAATAGCAGGTTGGATTGTGTGGGGCTGTGGAGGGAAACTCAATGTTTGGGTCTTGTGCTGCTCAAAGCACAAGCAGCAGAACGCTGACTGTTGGTTGACCAACTGGAAACCACTATGCAGAAATTAGGAAGATATATAAGG
>JBBPBX010012952.1:15965-53209 GCA_038048925.1 Garcialebias charrua
AGTACAATTAATGGACTAAGTTTTCCCTCGCCCGGACGCGGGTCACCGGGGCCCCACTCTGGAGCCAGGCCCGGAGGTGGGGCACGCTGGCGAGCGCCTGGTGGCCGGGCTTTTACCCATGGAGCCCGGCCGGGCACAGCCCGAAGAGGAGACGTGGGTCCCCCTTCCCATGGGCTCACCACCTGTGGGAGGGGCCAAAGGGGTCGGGTGCAATGTGAGATGGGTGGTGGCCGAGGGCGGGGACCCTGGCGGTCTGATCCTCGGCTACAGAAGCTGGCCATTGGGACATGGAATGTCACCTCTCTGGTGGGGAAGGAGCCTGAGCTAGTGTGTGAGGTTGAGAGGTTCCGACTAGAAATAGTCGGACTCACCTCAACGCATGGCTCTGGCTCTGGAACCAGTTTCCTTGAGAGGGGTTGGACACTCTTCCACTCTGGAGTTGCCCCTGGTGAGAGGCGCCGAGCAGGAGTGGGCATACTGGTTGCCCCCCATCTTGGTGCCTGTACGTTGGGGTTCACCCCGGTGAACGAGAGGGTAGCCTCCCTTCGCCTACGTGTGGGGGGACGGGCTCTGACTGTTGTTTGTGCCTATGCACCAAACGGCAGCTCAGACTACCCACCCTTTTTGGAGTCCTTGGAGGGGGTATTGGAGAGTGCGCCTCCTGGGGACTCCCTTGTTCTACTGGGGGACTTCAACGCTCACGTGGGCAATGACAGTGAGACCTGGAGGGGTGTGGTTGGGAGGAACGGCCCCCCTGATCTGAACCAGAGTGGTGTTCTGTTATTGGACTTCTGTGCTCGTCATGGATTGTCCATAACGAACACCATGTTCAAGCATAAGGGTGTCCATATGTGCTCTTGGCACCAGGACACCCTAGGTCGCAGTTCAATGATCGACTTTGTTGTCGTCTCATCTGATCTGCGGCCGCATGTCCTGGACACTCGGGTGAAGAGAGGGGCGGAGCTGTCAACTGACCACTACCTGGTGGTGAGTTGGCTCCGATGGTGGGGGAGGATGCCGGTCAGACCTGGCAGACCCAAACGTATTGTGAGGGTCTGCTGGGAACGTCTGGCAGAGTCTCCCGTAAGACGGAGCTTTAACTCCCACCTCCGGGAGAGCTTTGAACACGTTCCGAGGGAGGCGGGGGACATGGAGTCCGAGTGGGCCGTGTTCCGCGCCTCTATTGTCGAGGCAGCTTATCGGAGCTGTGGCCGCAAGGTTGTTGGTGCCTGTCGTGGTGGCAACCCTCGAACCCGGTGGTGGACACCGGCAGTGAGGGATGCTGTCAGGCTGAAGAAGGAGTCCTATTGGGCCTTTTTGGCTTGTGGGACCCCGGAAGCAGCTGATAGGTACCGGCAGTCCAAGCGGCATGCGGCTCGGGTGGTTGCTGAGGCAAAAACTCGGGCGTATAGGAGTCCGGCGTCTCAGGGGGGGAAAGAGGTACGCGACCAACACCATTTATGGTGGGGGTGGCGTGCTGCTGACCTCAACTCGGGATGTTGTGAGTCGGTGGGCGGAATACTTCGAAGACCTCCTCAATCCTACTGGCACGTCTTCCACTGAGGAAGCGGAGCCTGGGGACTTTGGGTCGGGTTCTCCGATCTCTGGTGCTGAGGTCGCCGAGGTGGTTAAAAAGCTCCGCGGTGGCAAGGCTCCGGGGGTGGATGAGATTCGCCCGGAGTTCCTTAGGGCTCTGGATGTTGTAGGGTTGTGTTGGCTTACGCGACTCTGCAATATCGCGTGGACATCGGGGGCAGTTCCCTTGGATTGGCAGACTGGGGTGGTGGTTCCCCTATTCAAAAAGGGGGACCGTAGGGTGTGTTCCAACTATAGGGGGATCACACTCTTAAGCCTCCCTGGTAAGGTCTATTCAGGGGTTCTGGAGAGGAGGGTCCGTCGGATAGTCGAACCTCGGATTCAGGAGGAGCAGTGTGGTTTTCGTGCTGGTCGTGGAACACTGGACCAGCTCTACACCCTCAGCAGGGTCCTGGAGGGTGCGTGGGAGTTTGCCCAACCAGTTTACATGTGCTTTGTGGACTTGGAGAAGGCATTCGACCGCGTCCCTCGGGGGGTTCTGTGGGGGGTACTCCGGGAGTATGGGGTACCAGGCCCATTGATATGGGCTGTTAGGTCCCTGTACGACCGGTGTCAGAGCTTGGTCCGCATTGCCGGCAGTAAGTCAGGCTCGTTTCCGGTGAGAGTTGGACTCCGCCAAGGTTGCCCTTTGTCACCGATTCTGTTCATAACTTTTATGGACAGAATTTCTAGGCGCAGCCAAGGTGTTGAGAGGATCCGTTTTGGTGACCTTAGAATCGCTTCTCTGTTTTTTGCAGATGATGTGGTCCTATTGGCTTCATCAGTTCGTGATTTACAACTTTCACTGGAGCGGTTTGCAGCCGAGTGTGATGCGGCCGGGATGAGGATCAGTTCCTCCAAATCCGAGGCCATGGTCTTGAGCCGGAAAAGGGTAGCATGCCCTCTCCGGGTCGGGGAGGAGGTCCTGCCCCAAGTGGAGGAGTTTAAGTATCTCGGGATCTTGTTCACGAATGAGGGAAAACTGGAGCGTGAGATCGATAGGCGGATAGGTGCAGCGTCCGCAGTGAAGCGGGCGCTGTACCGGTCTGTCGTGGTGAAGAGAGAGCTGAGTCAAAAGGCAAAGCTCTCAATTTACCGATCGATCTACGTTCCCACCCTCATCTATGGTCATGAGCTTTGGGTTATGACCGAAAGAACAAGATCTCGGATACAAGCGGCTGAAATGAGTTTTCTCCGCAGGGTGGCTGGACTCTCCCTTAGAGATAGGGTGAGAAGCTCAGTCATCCGGGAGGGACTCGGAGTAGAGCCGCTGCTTCTCCACATCGAGAGGAGCCAGTTGAGGTGGCTCGGGCATCTGGTTAGGATGCCTCCTGGACGCCTCCCTGGTGAGGTGTTCCGGGCATGTCCCACCGGGAGGAGACCCAGAGGAAGACCCAGGACGCGCTGGAGGGACTATGTTTCTCGGCTGGCCTGGGAACGCCTTGGGATTCCCCCGGAGGAGCTGCTCCAAGTGGCTGGGGAGAGGGAAGTCTGGGCCTCCCTACTTAGGCTGCTACCCCCGCGACCCGACCCCGGATAAGCGGAAGAAGATGGATGGATGGATGGATATATGTATATATATATATATATAAATTAGGGGAGTGGTGGCGCAGAGGTTAAGAAGGTGCGCTTGTGATCGGAAGATCGCCGGTTCAAGCCCCGGTACCGACAACATCAAAGATGTGGGTGGGATAAGTGAAGCGGTCACACCTGTCTCCACCCTCATCTGCCCCACTCTGGGCCCTTGAGCAAGGCCCTTAACCCACACCATCTGCTCCCCCGGGAACCCTAGATATCAGCTCTCTACTCCACACAGAGGGCTGTGGTTGCTCGGTGGTCTGTGGTTGTGTCAGGAAGGGCATCCGGCGTAAAAACAACTGCCAAATCTTCGTGCGACTAGATCGCTGTGGTGACCCCTAACGCAGGGAAAAGCCGAAAGAAGAAGAAGAAAAAATATATATATATATATAAATTGAAAAAAATAACTGAATTACATTAAGCCAAAGCGGAAGTGGTGAAAAAAAATGAATTACATAAAAAAATTAATATATATATATATATATTATAATAAAAAGATGAATTACATTAAGCCAAAGTAGAAATGGACAAAGCAGAAGTGGTAAAAAAAAACTTTAAAAAAAAACTGAATTACATTAAAAAAAATTTTTTTTAAATAAAATAAACTGAATTACATTAAGAAACAAGTAAATAAACAGAATTACATTAAACCAAAATGGGGGTGACAGGTATTTTAGAGTAACAGGGTGGACAGTTGATTCAGGGACTCGAGTTATTTTAAATAATTTAAGCATAAAAGTATTTTGATATCATAAAGTCATTGGATGAAAAGTGTGAGTGAAACAGGTCCCTCTTGTAAATGAGTCCCCGTGGCTCAACGAGGCTAACCTGTATAAATAAAGGTTGAATGAATTATAAATAATTCTATTAAAAATTATTTTAAAATGACTTTTTTTTTTAATAATTTTTATTACTTAGAATTGTAACTTAATTTCAGGAAGAATGACAGAGGACATGGCAGTAAACCCAAGTTGCATTTAAAATTAGATTAAATTATTTGAAATCAATTCATCTTGTGTACATGTGGTTGTGTTTTATGGTAGAGGTGAATCAAACATATAAGATGAGATTAATAAAATAAATATTAGCCCACCTTTAAACAAAATATACCACATTATGGCATGGGGACTCAAACGGCACCGAATAGTAAGAATGACCCTACTGTACATTGTTCTGTTTTACGTTGTTAATAAAGTAAATTAATAAATAATATCAAAAAACCCCACCACTTCCATTTTGACAATGTAATTCTGTTTTTTGTTTGTTTTTATGTTGTGTTTTTGTTGCGTTTTTTGTTTTTATTTTATGTACCGGTAATTCTGTTTTTGAAATGTTGTTCATTTCTACCTCAGGGCCACCGTAGACAGAGAAGGAGGGAGCAAACAGAAAGCATGCAGTCACATTTAAATATGTCAGAAGGATTAAATGATTAAACTCATTACTTTGACGTGTTTATTAGATCCTGACTTTAAAGCCACTCTTGCTTATACAGTACATGTAAGACAGAGGTTAATTGGGGCAGAAGTAGAAGTTGCAGCTGATCACCAGGACTCGGTGGTCTCATCTCGAGTGCTTTATGGCCTCTGATGACAGGCTGCTTGCTGTTATTGATGAGCTGAGGATATCTTGTCACCCTGACAGACGAGGACTCTGTCGGTGCTTCCCCTGCAGGCTGCCTGTCTGCTGTGCACGTCCCTGACACGTCTGCACACCTCCACTGTCTATTGCAGTGAGCACACCCTGCATGAGAGTGGCTGCGTTGGGCTTAATTATAATAAAAATGTCTAATTTATTCTTACAGGCTGTGTGTAAGGATGTCTGGTTGAACATGTTCAAAGCCTGAGAAGGAAATGAATGAATCTCGCCTGTTGCCTTTTGGGGAAAGGGCTTTGTTCACTGAGGCAGTAAGAGCAAACACGAGCTCTCCAGCTGAACGAGCCCAGCAGACGATGTGATCGTTTTATTAATTCTGCAAACATAAGAAGGATGATAGTAAAGAAGAGTCATAAAGCTACTTCTGTGGAATCACTGCTCTTTATGCTTCCCGCGTCTGGGGAAGGCAGCTCGGTGTCCTTATTTGAAAGCTGGGGCAGAGGGAGCAGTCATGGTAGTTTTAGGAGAGAATGGGAGGAGGAGGTGTGCTACAGCAACACATCCATCACTGCACACGCTGCACACCGTCCAGCTGCCCAGGGAGGCCCAGGAAGACTCCAGAGTTGATAATGGATCTACCAGCAGCAGAAGTATTGGGAGCAAAGGTCTCCGTTTAACCCCCTGTGGCCAAACCGGCGATTAATTCAGCCTGCAGGGTCACCGGGAGCCGACACTCTGCCGACATATCGGCCTGTTCAGAAACCGACAGATATCCACGTCCCAAACCTCAGAGTCACGACACCAGGGCCTCTTGTGCGTCTGCTCTTTGTGGACTTCACATCTGCCTTCAACACCATGATCCCCCAAACTCTGATAGACAAACTATCTACACTTGGACTAAGCCCCTCTATTTGTAACTGGGTACTAGACTTCTTAACAGACAGACCACAGTCCGTGAAGATCCACAACTTCTCCTCCTCCACCATAACCCTCAGCACTGGCTCTCCTCAGGGATGTGTGCTGAGCCCCCTTCTGTTCACTCTGCTCACATATGATTGTACAGCCACACTTCCAGGCTGTCATATTGTTAAGTTTGCAGATGATACAGCGGTGGTGGGATGCATCACAAACAATGATGAGTCCAGCTACAGACAGGAGGTGGAACACCTGGAGAGCTGGTGCAAAGAGAATAATCTTCACATGAATGTGAAGAAGACAAAGGAGATGATTGTGGACTTCAGAAGGAACAAACACACCCATGCCCCACTGGTAATAGGTGGGTCTGCAGTGGAAGTGGTCTCCAGCTACAAATACCTGGGTGTACACTGAATGATAACCTCAGCTGGAGCAACAACACCACCAGCCTGATCAAGAAAGGTCATCAGAGACTCTACTTCCTCAGACGGCTGAGACGAGCCGGTCTGAGCAGCCCAGTTCTCACCTCGTTCTACAGGTGTGCAGTGGAGAGCATCCTGTGCTCCAGCATCAACGTGTGGCATGGAGGCTGCACAGTTGAAGAAAGAAAAGCTCTGCAGAGAGTGGTGAAGGCTGCACAGAAGTCTGTTGGAGTCAGTCTCCCCACCATCACAGACATTTACACCTCTAGATGCAGGAAAAGAGCCACCTGTATCATGAAAGACCTCACTCATCCAGCACACTCACTCTTTGCCCCACTCCCCTCAGGACGGAGGTTGAGGAGCATCAAGTGTAGAACCACTAGACTGAGGAACAGCTTCTACCCTGAGGCTGTTAGACTCATGAATAAATAAAAATAAAATTAAAATAAACACTGCAAAATATCACATCATGGTGATGCTGATATGTTTTCTTGTTGCTGTGTTCATCTGTGACCATCTGTGACCATCTGCTCATACAAACTCATGTTCGTGCTGCTGTTTATTCCCACTATATTAGGCTTAGTGTATTACTAGTTGATGTTTTTCTTAGTTAGTTCTCGATGTTATTACTGTTTTTCTCTTTCATTTGTTGTTGGATGTAACTGGGACCTCGTGTACATAATCTCGTTTTCATCTCATGTACCACATGCGGTGCAAATGACAATAAAGACTCTCTGACTCTGACTCTCTGACTCTCTTGTGGTCGACACAAAGCCGTATTGACACAATCTTGACGTGCGCCTTCAGCCTTTTGAACCCCTCCACACATATCTGACACTTCATGGACAGATAACAAATGCAAGTCAGCAGCAGAAAGCTACGAGCTACAGGTTCAGCTGGTGACAGTCTAGAGTTTAAGGACTGAGACTTCAGTGTAAGATGTGGTTTGTGTGGAGCAAACATCTGCAACAGACTCACTCTGCACTAGAAAAAAGGGTTTGGGTTTTGAAGTTAGATGTTTTAGCTTTATATTCAAATCTTGCCTGTGACGTACAGTATTTATAAATATAAACAGTGGAAGATAGCATCTTCATGTTTGAGAGATTTGGCATAAAACACCTGGTTTTACCCATTTTGTCACATAACAGGCATTTGTTTGACTTTGCATGGCCAAAGAGAAACAGGAAGTGACATCAAAGGGGAACTCTTTAAAAATGGCAGCTCCCTGGTCTTTGCTGAAACAAATGTATTTGAGCTGACCATTCTTCACCTCTCTCTGATGGTGAATCAAAACCATCTAAAGAAACCCTGATGCATGCTCAATAATCCAGGTAGAAAAAAACTAAAAAAGCTAAGTCTGGTCCTCTGGACATTCAAAAAACAAAACAAAACAAAGCAAAAAAAAATTGTAGAAACATTTCGTCTTTCGTCCGAAAGACTTCCTCAGTCTGAGAGGCTGTGTTCAGCCCAGTCTTATAAATAGCACCCTCTCACAGTGGATCAACCAGTTGGCTGATGACAGCCTGAAACCAGCTGCTCACATGATCAAGGAGGACCATCAGCCTAACGATGGATCGTTAGCAGCACCCATCTAAAGAAACATCAGATTCTGTCTGTTGTGAGCCGTTGTAGCAACGCACTGTTTACATGTTCTGTTCATTTTCTTTTGCAATACATTAATAATGTTCTCTTTCCAAAATGGATTCATATTAGAACAATGTGATGTCGCAGGCACTTTGAGTCATTGTTATATACTTTTCTGGAAAAAATATTTTTTTAGAACTTTTAAAAAAGTCAAATTCTCACATCATTCTGAAAATATTTACTTAGAATGGAAAATAATTTTGCATGATATACTATTATTAATATTTTATCATTATTTTATTATTATTATTATTATTATTATTAATGTTCCATAAACAATTGCTTAGTGTTTTAATAGGTTGTTTAACCAGATTCAAAGCTAAATTTAAAAAGGGCAAACAATTTCACAAAATAAATGTTTAATTTTGGGTCAGTGGCTAGCACTGTTGCCTCACAGCAAGAAGGTTGTGGGTTCAATCCCTGGTTGGACCTGGGGTCTTTCTGTGTGGAGTTTGCATGTTCTTCTCGTGCTTGCATGGGTTTTCTCCAGGTACTCCGGTTTCCTCCCACAGACCAAAAACATGCATGTTAGACTGCCTTCAGGCCCAGGCCTCCCTTGCCAGAGAGATCTGTGATCTCAATGGGATTTCCCCAGTTAAATAAAGGTTAATAAATAAATATAGTTTTCCAGAAAATAAGTTACAAAATAATTACTTTGTGTACAAAGAAAAATATGTTTCTAATAGATAAAACAGTTTCAGAAAAAAGTGAATGTATTATTATTATTAATAATAATAATAATAATAATAATAATTATTATTATTATATGTTTATTATGAAGGATTTTAATATACTGAAGGATTTTCCTACTATAAAACAATATCCCAAATTTGGACAAATAAGTCATTAAAAGAGAAAAAGCAAAATATAAACCTAACGTTAAAACTATTAAAAAACTTCTTTAAGATAAAAAAAATGACGATGTTTTCAAATACTGAGAAGTTTTTTTTTCCCCACTTGAACTGTGCTTTACCCTTAAATAATTATGTGGATTAAAAAAATATGAGTACATTTAAACAAGTTAATATTTTTAAATCTTTTATTTTCTCTAAATAATGGCTATTCAGGTCAAATTCCCTTTGGATTTAATTCAGGGATGTGTGATGCTGATCACAAGAATGGGATTGGGGTCTTCATTAGGGCACAATGATGGATTAGTGGTTAGCACTGTTGCCTCGCAGGATTCAATCTCCTGTTTGGACCAGGGGTCTTTCTGGGAGGAGTTTTCTCCAGATACTCCAGTTTCCTCCCACAGTTCAAAAACATGTATGTTAGGCTGCAGTCTGATAAGAGACCTGTGGTCTCAAAAGAATTCTCCTGGTTAAATAAAAAATAAATTTAATGTACAGTTTGTCAAAGGAGCTGATCACACTCAGCTCCTGATCTCTGGTGACTGTTTGTGGTTTTACATCAGCTGTGATGCCAAGTGTCACCACGAATAGAAGGATTTAAAAACCTTAAAATAAAAAAAATATCCTAAATTAATGACAAATATTTTTTAATTCATTCAACCTTTATTTATACAGGTTAGTCTCATTGTAGCCTGGTTAAAACCAGACCCTTGTCCTTCACTTCGCTTTTTTCAGCTGTGCAGGAAGGCGAGGGCCAGGCTAGTCTCATTGGGTCACGAGGACTCATTTACAAGAGACCTGTTTAAAAAAAAAACAACAACCATATAACAATGTCCATAATAATAATAATAATGTTTATTTCACAATATTGACTATCATTATCAAAAAAATATTTAAAAACATGTACAAATAATGTCTTTAAAACAATGACTTTTTTTTTTTACAATAAAAAGATTTTCAATATATTGACCCAGTGTTTTTCTTCCTAAACTAATCTAAAACAAAACAAGAAACATTCTGAAAGTAAAACTTCCTCATGCCCTCGTTCACGTATTTCAGTTTGAGATCAAACAGCAACGTTTAAATAAAATTGCTTAATTTAATCTTAGTTTAACCTGAAAACAAATAGAAAGTACCACAGATTATCTTTGTTTTGCAGAGTCCTACCTGGAGACACAGTTTTGATGCGGATTGGATGTGGACAAGAGTTGAGGACTCCTCGAACATCTCCTAACGTCATACCCAGTAACGGCGTTCCCCCAATCTCTAGGACGATGTCCCCCACCGTGAGTCCGCCGCCTGGAGCCGACGTGATGAAGGGAAACTCTCCATAATCCGCCCCGCCACCAACAGAGACCCCCAGCTCTCCTGATGTCCCAAGCAGGGGGACGAAGGTGTCCTGCACGTTGGAACGCCAGTGCAGCTTCTTCACCGCTGTCTTAGACATGGCAAACGAGCTGCGAAGACAACAACGCAGGATTGACGGTTGAAAAGGGTGGGGTGAAACAGAAGACAAAAAAAATCTATCCATTACAAACGTGCACGGAAAATAACCGGTGACTTTACGTAGCTTAACCTTTGCCAGCAGAGTCTTCAGTCTCTGGAGGTGCAGTATTTCTCACATCAGAATGTGTAAAAGTCATGAATAATTCCAGCTTCAACTTGTCAGGACTTTCTAGACAAACGGATGGCAACTTGAAATTCAGGAATGAAGTCAACCTGGGAACCGTGCGTTTTGTTTTATGCAAACACCTCGCGGACTCGACAACATGCTCTGCGGCCACCAGAAACAGACACTTCCCTCATGTTCACGGGGCTTCGAGGCCGACGTTCTGTTTACACGTAAACAGGCAGCACAGGTGTTGGTGTGCATTCCAGCACACGGGCACATGGGAAAATCCCACTGCATGAACGCATGCACACACATTTAGACAGGCGAGAACCTGAGAGGCCATGACTCAAACACTTCAGTACTCAAATGCAGAAAACACATGAAAGATAGAAGTTACAGGTTCAGTGGCCAAATAAATATCTACTTTTTAATAGAATGGCTGTGACAGGTGAAATACTGAAAGTGATGGCACAGTTTCTATAACTGACTGGAAGGTGAGAGGTTTCAGGACGAATAAACCGAAACTGTAAAGTTTTGCCTCCTGAAGAGCAGATGTGAGCTTCAGAGGCCGAGGATGGAGCTGACACGGCGAAGATTTGTTTGAGTCGTCCCGATGTGACCGCTGGGATGCAAAACAACAGCCGATGTTCCCGTGACGTGATCAGAGCAGCACTGTCACCTCAACACGCAGGACGACAGGAACAAACGTGTGTCAGGATCAAAAAGATTAACGCGACACGTCAAATAAAAGACGGGTTGGGAGACGGGAAAATGATTAAAAATAAAAACAACAGATGAAAGGCCGAAGCATCTTCGTATTTCTCTGTTCTTAATGAGACCAAAAGAAAGCAGAGTTTTCTTTAAGAAGCTTGCATGCACCCCATACGAAATATTGTTACCCTTCTTCAGAGGTGGCTTTAGTTATTTTGGGGCCCAGTGCAAAACACAAGCATGGGGCCCACCCTTCACCACCTTGTCATTATTTTTCAACAACTATTAAACTAAGACCTTCTTGTTACGTATTGCTTATTTTTACATATAAGTCTTACCTGCCAGATTGTGTACAACTGATAAAGACTATCAGTCAGGTTCCTGGGTAATCCTAGAACGTTCAGTCAGAGGTATCTGAACTTAGGTTTGACTCTTGAAGACATTTGACTCCTCATTAGAGAAGTTCTGTTAACTCAAACTGAATTACTTCTAAACTACCTATAGCTGCTGCTAACACTCACCTCACAAGTCAGAACTCAAATCTGGAAAAAGTAACGTTCAACTTCACCCAACAAATGTGTTCATTTGTCTACTCAGTGACCAGGCTACCTATTATTAGTAATACTGTACATGCCAATGTATTTATCAGAGTCCTCTGCCATCATGTTTTCTAACCGAGGTCGTATATGTGTTGCTGTCACAGAGCTGATTCATTTCTTGTCGTTTGTTGTTTTAGTTTGTGTTCCCCTTGAAGGAGTTATAGGGTTCTCTCCAACAAAAATAAACTGTCCAGATGACCTGACTGAACATTGCTGGATGTTTTGTCTGGATTATTGAGTATGAACCTTGATGTTTTCTCCTACAGCTGCTCTACACCAGATGGTGCCAACAGATACAAACCTGCAGATCATTACCCTGATGATTTGCATGGGTATAAATGGCAGATGATGACTTTACTCTGATGCTGGAGCATTGACAGCTTTATGGTAGTTCTGTTCAGAGACAGTTTCTTTATTGTCATTTGCACCACATGTGGGGGAACGAAATTTTGTACACATGGTCCCAGTTACATCCAACAATAAAATGTAAAAGAAAAACAGTACTGTACAGTAATAAGATCTAAGATA
Organism: Garcialebias charrua; assembly: GCA_038048925.1. Taxonomy (NCBI): domain Eukaryota; kingdom Metazoa; phylum Chordata; class Actinopteri; order Cyprinodontiformes; family Rivulidae; genus Garcialebias; species Garcialebias charrua. Next base: position 27,994 of record JBBPBX010012952.1, read on the forward strand.
TGAACTAAGAAAAACATTAACAAAAAATACGCTAAGCACTAATAGCATAAAAACAATATGCCGAACAGCAGCACGAACAAGAGTCTGTGTGAGCAGATGAGCACGAATGAACACAGCAACATGAAACAGATCAGCAGCAACATGAAGCAGATCAGCAGCAACATGATGTAATTATTTACAGTAATTATCCTGGTTAGATATTCATGAGTCTTAACGGCTTCAGGGTAGAAGCTGTTCCTCAGTCTAGTGGTTCTACACTTAATGCTCCTCAACCTCCTTCCTGAGGGGAGTGGGGCAAAGAGTGTGTGTGCTGGGTGAGTGGGGTCCTTCATGATGCAGGTGGCTCTCTTCCTGCATCTGGAGGTGTAGATGTCTGTGATGGTGGGGAGACTGACTCCAACAGACTTCTGTGCAGCCTTCACCACTCTCTGTAAGAGCTTTTCTTTCTGCAGCTGTGCAGCCTCCATGCCACACGTTGATGCTGGAGCACAGGATGCTCTCCACTGCACACCTGTAGAAGGAGGTGAGGACTGAGCTTCTCAGACCAGCTCATCTCAGCCGTCTGAGGAAGTAGAGTCTCTGATGACCTTTCTTGATCAGGCTGGTGGTGTTGTTGCTCCAGCTGAAGTTATGTTCATGTGTACACCCAAGTACTTGTAGCTGGAGACCACTTCCACCGCAGATCCTCTTATGTTCAGTGGGGCGTAGGTGAGTTAATTCCTTCTGAATTCCACAACCATCTCCTTTGTCTTCTTCACAATGATGTGAAAATTGTTCTCCTTGCACCAGCTCTCCAGGTGTTCCACCTCATGCCTGTAGCTGAACTCATCATTGTTTGTGATACATCCCACCACCGCTGTATCATCTGCAAACTTTACAATGTGACAGCCTGGATTGGAAGCTGCACAGTCATCTGTGAACAGAGTGAACAGGAGAGGGCTCAACACACATCCTTGAGGAGAGCCAGTGCTGAGGGTTATGGTGGAGGAAGAGAAGTCATGGACCCTCACTGACTGTGGTCTGTTTGTTAAGAAATTCAGTACCCATTTGCAAATGGAGGGGCTTAGTCTTAGAGTGAATAGTTTGTCCATCAAGGTTTGGGGGATCATGGTGTTGAAGGCAGACGTGAAGTCCACAAAGAGCAGACGGACGTAGGAGTCCTTCTGTTCCAGGTGGGTGAGAAAAGTGTGGACCACAGAGGAGATGGCATCCTCTGATGATCAATTCTCATGGTATGCATACTGATGAGGGTCCTCATTGACGTTGATGGCTGTTTTGATGTGGGTCATGACCAGTTTTTTGAAGCATTTAGCGACTATCGGGTGAGGGCTACTGGCCGATAGTCATTCAGACCAGTCACTGTAGAGCTCTTACTGGGATGAATTATTTGGTTCCTGGCCTCTATCGTGTTCTTAGCATTATTGAAAAGACTAACTCCTTGCTCCTGCATTTTTCCGCATCTTCCTGTGTTCTCTTGACACCCTAGACCAATGTTTTTCAACCACTGTTCCGTGGCAGACTATAGTGCCGCGAGTGATCGTCAGGTGTGCAGTGGGAATTATCCAATTTCACTTAACTGGTCTAAAAATATTTTTTAAAACTAATTATCTGTGTTCGGCCGTATGCCGCTCTACGTTGTCCGTATGCAGGGGCACACGCATATCCCCGCAGGGCATGTATGCGCAAAGCTAAATTTTTACGACTGCGAACGCAAGCGTGTTGTCGCACAATAAACTGCCCGGCGCCGGACTGTTTTGTATGCGACACAAATGTATTAAATTCCCCTTCTTCATCCCTCATCTGGCCTTTCTTTGTTGTTTTTTTGCCAAAAGTCAAGTGATCGCTTCCTCCTCCGCACTGACTCCATGATTGAAATGATGAGAAATTAATGAATTTGTCACGAGCGAATTAAACTCTGGTCCAACGTGGCTGCACGAGGTTCTGCAAATTTCCTGTCTGATGTGTGGGTTGCAGGACCAGTGCTCCCTGTTTTTAGTTTATTTTTTAGAACTTTTTATTAACATATAAATACAGAACACTGCTGCGGCAGAAGCTGCCGGCTCTCGCCTTTTCTTTTCCACCCGACCTGTCAATCAATTCAGTAGGCGTGTCAGCAACAGTGTTGCCAGATAGAGTCCAGGTTTTCCAGCCCAAAAATCTGTTAAAGACCGCCCAAAACCCGCCCAATCAGAAAGTGTCACGTGACACATCACATACAACATCCTCCTGATGGTGCACAATAATCCAAGCAGGGGAAAAAAAGTTAAAGTAGGTCCTCTGGATGGGTTAAAAAATTGTAGAAACGTTTCCTCTTTTATCCAACAGACTTTTTCTTAGTATCTTTGTTTACAATTTTGGTTGGTGGTGTGCCTCGTGATTTTTTCAATGAAAACACTGTGCCTTGGCTCAAAAAAGGTTGAAAAACACTGCCCTAGACCTCCTAGTACTCTCTGTGAATCTTCTGGTGATCTCCTCAGCTGCTCCTTGCCTTCCCCACTTGCCCATCATATCTCAGGGACCTCAACTACCTTTGGAACCTTTGGACCCTCATGTCTATGTGCTTACCATCTTCTCCTACAGTAAGCTGCCTGCAAATTACTCGAACCACCTGCAGACCTATTCCCCCTACTAACTGTCCTCCTTGCTCTTCAAGGTTTCAGTCCTTCCCACTGGGGTTGCAGTTCTACGGTTTACCTTTATTCACAATTGTAAATAAACACTGTAAATTTACTATGTGTTGTTCTTTCGGTCAAACTATTCCAGCGGTTAGTAAGATCTTCACGCCCCTGTTTGAAGCTTTAGTTTGTAGCTAAACAGTATGATCAAGTGTTTATTTCTACTGGTGGATGGTTTTCCTGCTCTGGTTTCCTCTCAGCTGTACATATGTGCACCTGTATCTACAGTCTGCAGTCAGTGTGCCTGTTATTAGACTCAGTTTATTGTCAATCAAATCATTTCATGGTAGTAACGGAAAACAGCTACCAAGGACTTGGTATACGCTATGATGAAAATACAATAAAATATGCAAGAAATAGAGTGGCATTACCTAAAATAAGTATTATTTAAATAGAATAGTTGATCACAAGTAAATAGATTAATTAGCAACATGTAACTGAAGCAGTAACTGAAGCTAAAGTGGTCGGAGCAGCAGAATGCAGCGTACAACAGCTAGCCAGACGTCAGAAGCAGCTCACAGATTCAGATTGCCAGAATGTGACGTGTTTGGGGGTGTGGAGAAGTTCAGGTATTTGACTGCACACAAGATGTTTTTCAGTCTGGAGGTTTTTGATGTGGTGCAGCCTCTTACGTCAGGGCAGGGAAAGACAACAGTGTGTGTGCAGGATGGGTGGGGGTCATGGAGGATGAAGGCGGCTCTGGTCTTTAACCTGGTGGGGTAAATGTGCTGTTTGCATGGTAAGCTTCAGCCAGTGATGCTTTGAGCGGACTTCACCACCCTCTGCAGCACCTCCTTCTCTGCCACATTGCAGATTATGTACCACATTGTAAAAGAGGAGGTCAGGATGCTCTCCACCACACAAGTCTATAAGGACTGGAGGATATCAGTGTCCAGACCTGCCTGTTCAGCTTCCTCAGGAAGTACAGGCACTGGTGGGCTTTCTTAATGACAGCCGTGGTGTTGGTGCGCCAGGTGAGGGTGTTGGCCAGAAGTACCATAAAGTATCTGACCGAGAAGACAATCTCCATCGCTAGTTCAATGGTGTAGAGTGGAAGAGGGGCAGTACTGTAATGTAGAAAGCTACAACCATCTCCTTGGTCTTCTGGAGGGTAGGGATGAGGTTGTTGTTCCTTCTGCTCTGCCTGATCTTGATTACTCCTACTTAAGTGATTTTTTATTCAATTTATTTGTTTAAAACATTTTAGATTTAAACCTGCTTCTTGTCTGAGCTGCACTCTTTGTTCCTAATGAACAGAATCACTACAGAGTCATTACTAACTTACAAACAGACAGATGTGAAATTCAAAGTTTATTGCAGCTATAGCAGCTTTTTATGAGTGAGTTAGCCATATTGGATATTGAGGCCAGGGCTGGTCAGGAATCTCCAGCTTTACAAGTAGGAAATCCAACTCTGGTGGTTGTTCCAAATGACGTTTTTTAAAATTTGACTCCAGAGTACAAATATAATGTCCTGTATGAACTGATGTCAAAATATTGACTTTGAGCATGCACATTAGTACCTGTAAAAAGATCAATGAAACAATTTAATGTTTTAACATGTGCATTTATCTGTTTACCATGCTGAAGGTACTTCAGAAAATACCTATTTATAAATGTTATGTATCCTGAGGAAGCTGCCAATGCTGACACCTATAGTTCTTATGTATGTTGACTGCAGTCATGCTTTTGTGTGGTTAATTAGTCTGATTGTGATCAGGCTTGTGTGTGTTCAGCCAGGAACACCTGAGAGCCACGCCTATATATACTTCAAGTTGACTGTGCTTGAATGCGGAGTGTTGTGAGCTCAGAGTTTGGTTGCTTTATTGCTGAGCTGTTTGAGTACTGTTTGGGTACTGTTTGAGTACTGTTTGGGTACTGTGGGGTGTTCTCCGCCCGCCCCTGCCTGTCTTGAAGTCTGATCTTCTGTTTAGAAGGTTCTTGGTGAGTAACTACTAGCTCATGTTTGGTCTTGACTGCTAGATGCACTTAAAGAGTGGCTACTAGCTCATGTTTGGTCTTGACTGCTAGATGCACTTAAAGAGTGGCTACTAGCTCATGTTTGGTCTTGACTGCTAGTTGCATTTGTGTCAGCTCATTTGTTTGTGGAGTTTGACTGTGCTTGATGCACTTAGGAATGTTTGCTCATCATTTGACTTTTGTTGTGCTTAGTGCACTGGGTAGCTGAAGGCTGCATTGATGACATTAGGATCCTGCTAATGATAATTGATATCAGGGATGCTGACCTGTGTGGTTAGTTTAAGTTGGTTTAACCAGGAACATTTTTGAGCTTGGAGCTGTTTGGAGCTTTTTGAGCTGTTTGGAGCCTTTTGGAGTTTGGAGCTGTTTGGAGCTTTTTGTTTGTTGGCCTAATGACAGAGTGAGATCAGTAGTCCAGTTATATCGTTTTTCTTTTACCCCTAGGGTTCCCTTTTGGTCAGGTAGTCCGTCTCCAGACAGGCTGCGACGGCCCTGTTTTATGGGTTGGGCCGATGCTGGGGACGTTATATTATTTTTGGCTGACTCACTCTGTCCACCATTTGTTTGTACTTTTGTCTGTCTTTTGCTTTTTTCCTGACCCTGTGCCAGAAGACGGTGCACTCCGCACCTGGAGGGAGGAGTCGGGCTGTTTTCCAATAAAACCTTTATATTTTACATTCTGCCTTCTTGTGTCCTTTGTCCATTTAATGTGTTCGGCCCGAGCCAGCCGTAACATATTTTGGGCGCCTCGTCCGGGATATTGAATCCTTTTTGAGCCCTTGTCTGGATATTGAATCCTTTTTGAGTCCTTATCTGGATTTTTGAATCCTTTTTGAATCCTTGTCTGGATTTTTGAGACGTTGTCTGGATTTTTGACTCCGTGTTAGGCTGTTGTGATCCTTTTTGGGTTAATTAATTCAACCTGCTGTTGGTTTGACTCGTAGGCGGGTCCAGCACTGTGCATGTTTGTGGAAGTCTGGTTTTGAGCAGACATTGAGTTTGTTGTGCTTAAAATATTGAGTGTTGTGAAGTCTTTTGAAGCCAAGTGTTTTTGGACCGCAGTTAATATAATTGCTCCTTTTTTACATTTGGTGTGTGTTGACAGCTGTGTGCTGTAGTTTGCACTCTCTGGAGCTGACAGGACCAGCTCCTGGTTGCTGATTGAGCTGAAACACGCAGCTGTGTGTGTGTGTGTGTGTTTGGATTGTGCTGCGTTCAAATGCAGCTGGGATTTTTTTTTTGCTGTTGTTTACAGTGAAAGTCTTTTGAAGAGGGGTACAGCTTAAAAGCTGTTTGTGTTCACATCATGGAGTTCAATTTGAAGAGATTTCTTGAACAGCCCACGTTTGATGTCTATATGAACTGCACGAGAGAGCAGATGTTGAGTATAGCAAACCATTTTAAAATCAACACTAGAGAATACGAACATGATGGTTGGTTTGAAGGTGGACTGCTGACTGAATTAATTCAACTTGGGGTTGTTGTGATGCCTGATTATGGACATTCAAATGAAAATACAGTTGCTTTAAGAAAAAAAGAGCTTGAAGAACAATTGAGGAAAGAAAAAGAACTTATTTCACAACAGTTCGAGGTCGCACGAAGGGAGCTACAACTTAAACATGAATTGTTCTTAAAAGAACAAGAAGTCAAAAGTCAAAGTATTCTAGCCGCTCTACATGAGAAGAAGCGTCTTCTAGAATTGAGAGAGCTCCATACTGCACAAAGGGAAGATCACCATTTGTGTCCCACTGTGTGTCATCCAAAGGTGACACCAGAGCCTTGCATTCAAGCAGGTGTGCCTCTCTCACATCTACAGGAGATGGCGCCAGAAGAACATCGTCCAGAGGAGGAGAAAAATGAGGATGATGTCAACTTGGGTGACAGTTTCTTCTTTTTTCATGTAACTGAACTTGAAATTAAACATGAAAATGAATCTGACTTAATCCCAGTTAAAGATGGGGATCTTAAAAACTTTGATGAGCTGAAGGAACATTACATTGACCTGAGTGAATGTTTTTTATTTAGCTCTGAAGAAGAAGTCCCAGTGAGCTTAACTGAGGAGGATCCAGAAGAAACAATTCCACCCGTTTCATTGTTTTCTCTTTTAGCTCCTGCACAGAACTATGAAGGAGTTGTGAAAGATGATGTTGACTGGAGTGACAGTTTTCTATTGTTATTTAAAACTGAACAACTCTCATTTAATGATTCTGTGTCTAACGGTCTCTGTGCTTACAGTGCGGCTGAGAGCAGAGCTGTTGAAACTGACACAGGGATGCTGTCCAGAGCAGAAAATGAGGACAGATCCCCCCTGACTGTCAAGACACGTGTGTCAAGTTCTCTTGTTTCTTTGTGTTCCCTTTCAGCCACTGCAGACTGCAGACTGTTGCTGAATGATGTGGGACCATGGCCTCAAAAAGAAACTGGAAATGAGTCAGGAAATGACTTTATTAAGTCTGTGTGGTGTGCAACAGTGAACTCTTATGTTGACCATAATTCACTGTCTGACACTATTTCCTATATTTTCAGAATAACTGAAATCAGATCTGCTACAGTTGACCAGAAGGTGTCGCTACAGCTGAATGGAGAGAGTTGTCCAACACTGTCCAGTGCTGAGATGGAGGAGAACAGTTTCCCTCTGTTTGCTGAGAAATTACGACTCTCTTCGTCACTGACTGACCTCATCAGAAATGATGATGGCGTTTGTTATACAAAACAAATGCTTTTCAAATTAATGTCAGATCAGAGATGCCTTTTTGGTTTTAAAACATTTTAAGATAACATGATATTGATTATGTTAGCGGTTAGGCGGACTAGTTTTAATGATGTTTTTAGTCCGTTTGTCTGTTGTGACCGCTACATTGTTACTCTCTAGGGTCCTATTTATTTTGCATGTGCGGATGTGAGATGTTTTCACCTGACATCCACATCACCCCCATACAAAACACTGGTGGTGGAGGTGTTACATATCCTGAGGAAGCTGCCAATGCTGACACCTATAGTTCTTATGTATGTTGACTGCAGTCATGCTTTTGTGTGGTTAATTAGTCTGATTGTGATCAGGCTTGTGTGTGTTCAGCCAGGAACACCTGAGAGCCACGCCTATATATACTTCAAGTTGACTGTGCTTGAATGCGGAGTGTTGTGAGCTCAGAGTTTGGTTGCTTTATTGCTGAGCTGTTTGAGTACTGTTTGGGTACTGTTTGAGTACTGTTTGGGTACTGTGGGGTGTTCTCCGCCCGCCCCTGCCTGTCTTGAAGTCTGATCTTCTGTTTAGAAGGTTCTTGGTGAGTAACTACTAGCTCATGTTTGGTCTTGACTGCTAGATGCACTTAAAGAGTGGCTACTAGCTCATGTTTGGTCTTGACTGCTAGATGCACTTAAAGAGTGGCTACTAGCTCATGTTTGGTCTTGACTGCTAGTTGCATTTGTGTCAGCTCATTTGTTTGTGGAGTTTGACTGTGCTTGATGCACTTAGGAATGTTTGCTCATCATTTGACTTTTGTTGTGCTTAGTGCACTGGGTAGCTGAAGGCTGCATTGATGACATTAGGATCCTGCTAATGATAATTGATATCAGGGATGCTGACCTGTGTGGTTAGTTTAAGTTGGTTTAACCAGGAACATTTTTGAGCTTGGAGCTGTTTGGAGCTTTTTGAGCTGTTTGGAGCCTTTTGGAGTTTGGAGCTGTTTGGAGCTTTTTGTTTGTTGGCCTAATGACAGAGTGAGATCAGTAGTCCAGTTATATCGTTTTTCTTTTACCCCTAGGGTTCCCTTTTGGTCAGGTAGTCCGTCTCCAGACAGGCTGCGACGGCCCTGTTTTATGGGTTGGGCCGATGCTGGGGACGTTATATTATTTTTGGCTGACTCACTCTGTCCATCATTTGTTTGTACTTTTGTCTGTCTTTTGCTTTTTTCCTGACCCTGTGCCAGAAGACGGTGCACTCCGCACCTGGAGGGAGGAGTCGGGCTGTTTTCCAATAAAACCTTTATATTTTACATTCTGCCTTCTTGTGTCCTTTGTCCATTTAATGTGTTCGGCCCGAGCCAGCCGTAACAATAAACACTTTTTTTTTTCTTCCGGCTGCTCTCTTCCTCAGGGGTGCCACAGCGAACTAACACACACGTTGTTGCTTTTTCGTCAGATGCCCTCCCAAGCTACCACAACCCTCTGTGTGGAGCAGAGAGCTGCCATCTGGGGTGTCCAGGGGAGATAGTGGGGGTTAAGGGCCTTGCTCAAGGGCACATTGTGGGGCAAATGAGAATGGAGACAGATGTAGGTGTTTCACCTTTTCCACCCACATTTTGATTTTGTCGGTCTGGCGAGCCGAACCAGCAACCTTCCACTCACTTCCGGTTCCAGTGAGCTGAAGGACGGCAGCTCCCCCCGGCTTCTCTGTAGTCTTATCATCAAACTGACCCATTTCTCGACCCGGACTAAAGTTGGTCCCCCTTCCAACCGAATTTGATGTTCAGTGACTCAGAGAGCCGGACGGGGCCGTCCAAAAAATTATTTTGGTCCAGGACCAGCCGCTCCCACCCCACCGGTCACTCTGAGCACACCATGTCAGCCAGGTGATCCCTCAAACTGGTGAGTTGTCGCACAAAGGTCCGGCATTTTTTCCCCCTCTCTCTGGACCCCAAACGAATTTCTCATCTGGACCTTGTGGTTCTAACTGGTTCCGACAAGAATTGCTGGGTGGTATTTTGCTGGCTTTTTCGCTAGCTTTCTGTTGGACTGGCCCCTCATGGTGTCTTCATTCAATGTGGGAGAGGTGTACCTGTGTCCCCGAATAGGACCAGAACCAAACCGAGTTGGTTGTGGGGACTTCATCTCAATAGAGCCGGTCTCAGCCTCAGTGAACAGCCTGTTACCTTTAAACAAAGGACTGTCCACCTCCATGGGAATCGCTGTGTTTGCCTGGAGGAGACGTTCTGATGCTCTGAAGCGCCGCCGGAACCAGACTGGAGCAGAACCGGACTTCAGTCTCATCATTTTTTGCCGGGGGTGGCCTCTCGTGCTATGGAGCGCTGGAGCCGGACTGGAGCAGAACCGGACCAGTGACAACTTCAGCCTCTCCGGTCAGTCTCGTGGTTTTTCGCCGCAAGTGGCCTCTCGTGCTCTGGGGTGCAGAGGAGTAGACAAGCAAGGTGACGTGTGCAGAGAAGCGGAATGAAGCGCGGAGGGGCAGTGCTGTGTAGTGCTCGAGAGAAGTCCGAAGTCTGCATTGGAGTTGCTGCAGGCTACATCCAAACTCACCTGGATAATGGTAAATGGCAAATGGTAAATGGAGCTTATTTATATAGCGCTTTCCAGCCCCCTGTGAGGAGCCCCAAAGCGCTTTACAATACCAGCCATCCACCCATTCATTCAGACATTCATACACCGGTAGTGGTAGCCTGCCTTGCAAGGCGCCATCCAGACCTACCGGGAGCAACTCGGGGTTAAGTGTCTTGCCCAGGGACACAACGACACATGGTGGGCGGACGCGGGATTCGAACCTCCAACCTTCCGATCGGGGGACGACTGCCATTACCACTACACCACGGTCGCCCCAATAATAATAATAACAAATTCTTATTCCGAATCACGCTGTTGTCCCCTGTTGACCTGAAACGAGCCAAGTCCATGCCTTTCATTTCATGAGGATTTTCTGACAGCTCGCTTTCTGACAGCTTGCTCTGCTAATTGCTGCTAATTTCAACCTTTATTTTTTATTTATTTTTATTTTTTTTAGTATAATTTTATTCATTTCATATTAAAAACAATGACAATCATTTAAAAATAAAATTTCAACAAAACATAAAATGAAAGGAAGCAGAAGAAGAAAACATTTCTTATCATATCTGCTCCTTATCAAACAATCAATTCAAACTATCAATTCAATATTTAGGCAGGTTAGTCCCATTGAGCCTCGAGGACTCATTTACAAGAGAGACCTGTTTCTACCTGTTGATTCTGGACCCAGCTTCTATTTCTAATGGAAGTATTCATTCATCTTGGCAGGGGGGATGGAACCCCCCCTCAACCCAACTCAAACTGCAGTTGGGTCACCTCGTCTGATTTGTTTGCCCATTTGAATTGTGACCTTTTATGGTCTGAGACTTTTCTGCACCATTCATGTTATTGTCATTATTTTTCAGATCTCAGACTATCTGGAGTCATTGAATCTTGTTAATACATCTGGATCTGCCCATCACAGCAAATTTCGCTGTTTTTGGGTTCTGAATGATCGTGTCTTCATTAATGTTTCTCATGGTTCAATTAGCGAGGCTAACTGTCGCACTATTAACTCCTGTAATTACACATCAGTTACGAAAAATTCAAGAAAATGTCTGATAATAATGTTGTTACTGCTCTCAGGAATTCAGCCCAACCCTGGACCCCCCCACTAACTGTCCTTCTTTTTGTACCCCAACAGAGAATAACTAATAAGCTACATTCCACACACATAAGGATAGTTGCTTCATTTTCTGCAAGTAAACGCATGCAGCCTTCTGAGAAAACTTAATGCCTTGAAAATTCTGGTCAGTTCTTCTGAGGCAGATGTAATCTTCATCTCTGAAACTTGGCTCAACAAATCTGTACTGAATAATGACCTAGTAATCAATGGATTTAACATCTATCGCTGCGATCGTCAAAACAGAGGGGGTGCAGTCGCTATTTACATCAGAGATTCTCTGGTTTCTAATCTTGTATCTACTAAAACAATCCCAAACCAGTTGGAGGCCTTAGCTGTAAACATCACTTTGAATGGAGGCCAGATCTTACTTGTAGTGGGTTGTTATCGTCCCCCCTCAGCAACACCTAAAGGCCCAGGCAGAGCTCTGCGTACGACCTGTACGCCGCTCTACGCGCGTGTTCTGTGCGCACGCGTTCACAGGCACAGCTCTGCGTTCGTTCTCGCGTTAAATGCTCGCGTTTTCGCTCCAAATTCTTGTCGTAATTTGAGCAGCTGTGCGCAGAGCGTTTACCTACGGGACAAACTGAGGTCGCTGATTGGTCATTTGCTGACACAACTACTGAATTGATTGACAGGTCGGGTGGGGAAAAAAGAAAAAGGCACGAGCTGTCAGGCTGCAGCCGCTGCGGTGTTCTAAAACTTTATATGTTAATAAAAAGTTCTAAAAAATAAAAACAGGGAGCGCTGGTCCTGCAGCCCACAGCCCATCAGGAAATGTTTAAAACCTCCCGCAACCACGTAGGACATGAGTTTATTCGCTCGTGACAAATTCATTCATTTCTCATCATTTCAGTCATGGAGCAACGGAGAAGGAAGCAATGCGATCACTTGACTTTTGGTAAAAAAACAAAAGAAAAGCCCAGATCAGGGATGAAGAAGGGGAATTTAATACATTTGTGTCTCATACAAAACAGTCCGGTGCCGGGCAGTTTATTGTGAGACAACGCGCTTCGCGTATGCGGTCGTAAAATTTTAGCTTTGCGTGTTCGTGCCCTGCGGGGCTACGCTTGTGCCTCTGCGTACGTATGGCATACAGCGGCGTACTGCCTTACGCAGAGCTCTGCCGGGGCCTTAAGTCTCTGTCCTCCCTGATAGAATTCCTTGTCCATCCATCCATCCATCCATTTTCGTCTGCTTATCCGGGGTCGGGTCGCGGGGGTAGCAGCCTAAGTAGGGAGGCCCAGACTTCCCTCTCCCCAGCCACTTGGAGCAGCTCCTCTGGGGGAATCCCAAGGCGTTCCCAGGCCAGCCGAGAAACATAGTCCCTCCAGCGTGTCCTGGGTCTTCCTCTGGGTCTCCTCCCGGTGGGACATGCCCGGAACACCTCACCAGGGAGGCGTCCAGGAGGCATCCTAACCAGATGCCCGAGCCACCTCAACTGGCTCCTCTCGATGTGGAGAAGCAGCGGCTCTACTCCGAGTCCCTCCCGGATGACTGAGCTTCTCACCCTATCTCTAAGGGAGAGTCCAGACACCCTGCGGAGAAAACTCATTTCAGCCGCTTGTATCCGAGATCTCGTTCTTTCGGTCACAACCCAAAGCTCATGACCATAGATGAGGGTGGGAACGTAGATTGATCGGTAAATTGAGAGCTTTGCCTTTCGACTCAGCTCTCTCTTCACCACGACAGAATTCCTTGTAAATTTAAAATTTACTGAGATTTTGTGGCAGGAGATTTCAACATTAACTGGGATAAGTCGACCCCTCTCTGTGATAAATTCAAGGAATGTTGCCTGTCACTCAATCTAACCCAACTTATTGACTCTCCCACTAGACCAAACAAAAACTGTCCTTAAAAATCTTCCACCTGTTTCTAACAAATACGCCTCACAAATTCCCTGGTACAGGTGTATTCGCTGACATTTTTTTATTTTATTTTTTAATTATTTTTTACATTTTTGGGCGCTAGTGGCCTTTATTGGAGAGGGAGAGGGCGAACCGGGTAGAGAGGGGGGAGACACCACAGAAAGAAGCTCGTCGGGTCTGGGACGTGAACCCGCAACGCCTGTGGAGAGGCTCAGCCTCAGGCATAGCATATGTGCCGCCCGCTTATCCCCTGCGCCAAAGCGGCGGTACTATTCGCTGACATTTTGAGTGATCATTGTACGATAGCGGCTCTCAGAAATATTAAACCTCCACCTTCTAAGCCCAAATTAATTCAAAAGGGGATTTGAAACATTTTTGTGAACAGTCATTCCTCTGGGATCTATCTCACTTTGACTGGCACTGTATTCTATCAACCAACGACGTGAACACCGCCTGGAACTATTTTCATAATAGTTTCATTTATTTTGTGAACAAACATGCTCCTTTTTGTCAGTTCAGAATAAAGGGATGTGACCGCCCCTGGTTTACTCCTGAACTAGCTGACCTACTGCATAGGAGAGACCATCTTTGGGTCGCAGCGAGAAAATCGGGCTCAGACACTGATTGGTTGAATTTTTGATAGCTGAGGAATAAATGCACAACTGGCATCAAAGCCGCAAAATGTAACTATTTCTTATCTCAGACCTCCAAAATTCTAAATGACTCTAAAAGATTCTGGAAAACCATCAAATCTCTCTCAGGCAGCCCTCAGTCATCTACCTCCATCACAACTTCTCGTTAACTCTGTTCCTGTGTCAAATAAGCATGAGATCCTGAACTGTTTCAACAAACATTTTGTTGCTTCTAGTTCATTATTTGACACAGTTACTAGTGGAAAATCAGCCACTTCACCTATTAACCAAACTTCTACCAATCAAATCCCTCCTACAAGTAAATCCTCAGTTAATCACACCTTCTCTTTTTCTCCGTTCTCAGTCAGTGAGGTAAATAAACTGTTAAAAGGTCTTGATCCTAAAAAATCTGAAGGTCCAGATGAACATCCACTTTATTTCTTAAGGCTGGCTGCTCATATCATCGCAGTACTGGTGTCCCACACCTTTAACCTGTCCATAAAACTCCATTCCAGATGCTTGGTAAAAAGCCTTTGTTCTTCCTTTGCTGAAGGGAGGTGACCCCAACTCACTGAACAACTATCGACTGATCTCTAAACTCAGCATTTTCGCCAAGGTTCTAGAAAAACGGATAAACTCTCAAATCAAAAATTATCTGGACTCATTTAACATTCTACCTCTCCATCAATCTGGTTTCAGGAAAAAACAGCACAGCGACTGCTTCACTGAAGGTTCTTAATGACATTGGTGAAGCATTGGATGCTAAGGATTATAGTGCTGCACTTTTCTTAGACCCGTCTAAAGCTTTTGACACAGTGGATCATCACATCTTTTGTCATAAGATCTCAGAAATCGGTTTCTCAGATCACACCATTGGTTGGTTTTCTAACTATCTTTCAGATCAGAGGCTTCCTCCAGTTATTTAACAGTCAACAATGGTGTACCACAAGGCTCAGTCTTAGGACCCACCATGAATTATAGCAGTGGTTCCCAACCATGGTCCTTGAGGAACACCATCCTGCACATTTCAGTTTCCTGCTCCAACATGCCTGATTCAGTTCCCTTTCAGTCTGGTCTCTCAGTGCAACATACTTGCTATGGGAATTGCGCCCCCGCGCGATTACCTGAAGCAATATACTCACGCTTTTACGGCTAGGGGCGTCACCGCCGTGCCAGAGGCCCCGCCCTCTGGGTACTTAAGCGGCTTACGCCCCTCCATCTTTCTCTTTTTTGCCCTTCACCTCGCTAAACCTGAACTACCTCTTCGCGGGACTTCTCTGTTGCTTCATCGCTCAACTTGAGGTGAGCTTGCTCCCTACACGGAGCGCATAGAGAATTATTCCTGCATACTGTTGGACTAGCGAAAGCTAGTCCGGCACATTTATTTTAACCCCGAAGTATTTTCTTCTTCTCTCTCTACAGATTGCTTCGCTCGACGGCGCTAACTACGCCACAAGAAAAAAGCTATTTCGCTAACTCCTAGCGAGCTAGCCAGCGAAAGCGATGCGACGGAGGAGACATTTCAAGAAAAAAGAAAGAAGATTCTGGAAGGACTCGCGCGCCTCATCTCGGACATGCCTCCGAAGAAAGGAAAGCGAAAGGCAAGACTTCCAAGGAAAACCAACGAGACGGCGAGCCCAACTTCGTGAGCCTGTCCCAATGGATGTGGTTTCTCCCTCGCAGCGACGGACACCCACGAGGCCTGTCCAGTCTGCCTGGGAATGTTACACGCAAAAACAGCACTGGATACGTCCGACTTTTGCCCACACTGCAGCCTCATGATGGATGCGGTGCTGCGGCATCGGGTTGACCTCGTAGCCAAAGCCATGGGCGCTTCAGCGACACCAGCGGACGCGGACACCACGGAGCCCCTCACTCCCACGCCGGAGCTAGAGAATATGGCTCTACATGACAGCACACGTGTCGAATGGGGCAACAGCCCTGACGTGCTGGCTCCTATGGTGGACCTAACAGTCGAGTTCGACACCCGAGGCTTGATGAATGAGGACGGGATCTCGATTTCAGCCTCGGGCGAATTTTCAGCGGAGGAAGCAGACGTGGAACTGGAGGATCAGGGTGAAGATCTCTCCCAGACCCCGGTACCTGTGCTCCCAGAAACTGACTTTTCCATCCCTACTCTGTTCGACTTGTGCCACAGAGCAACGGACGCGTTGCACATTCCATGGCCTGAACCTCCGCCTCGCCAACAGGTCACGAGGCTGGCAGGAAACTATTTTTCCTCGAAGCAGCAGGCCGCCACGAGGCAAAGGATGCCCGTGTTCCCGGAATTCCTCACAGAACTAACTCGCACCTGGACTCAACCAAGAGCCCCTATGCTTCTTCCCATCTCACAGTTCCTCGACGTAGACGGGATGGATGAAGTGGGAATAGCTAACGTGCCTCAGATTGAGGACACACTAGCGTCTCACCTGGCTCCTAAATCATCAGGAACAAAACCAACTCTTCCCAGCAAGGCTTGTCGAGCTTCAGCGTCTCTACTCGAGAAGGGCTACAGGGCTCAGGGACTCGCGGCAAGCGCCATGAACGCATCCGCGTTATATTTTCAACATGCACAAATCATGCTTTCTCTGCTGGGAGTGACATAGAATCATGTACGTCATTACACATAAGCATGAATAAAGATCATGAAACTGCTCCTCTCTGTTTTATTGACTATCAAAAAAACAAAAACAACACACAAATATCTCTAGCAAAACAGGTCCCTCTGGCTTGCAAGCCATCATAAAGGGAGGGGGCCTCCCCCCCCCCCTCTCTCATGGCCCACGGGGTATTAGCCTAATCAATAAACCCCAGCAGGGTGCCTCTGATTCATCTGCAGTAAGCAGACACAGAGGCGTCTGCAAACACCCCCCACACCTCTCATGGAGACAGGTGAGGAGGGTCACGTGCTCAAGCCCTCGCTCCATTGTGAACGATGGGGCAGCCAATACACTAACCAGACGAACACGTGACATGTCCGCACCTCAGGGAGGCAAGCTGACAGAGTCTGACGACGGGGGGGCTACATCAGATGCCCTCAGGCAGCCACAAACTTCACACCTTCACAGCAGCGACTGTGTTCAGCCTGCTGTGGATGAAAACAAGTCAGAGTTGAATCAGATCTCTCTTCCTGTTTTTCGAGGGGGACTGGGCTCTTTATCACCAAATAATCTGAAGTCTGCCAAACCAAAAGGAACACCCCCACGTTCTCACGTTGCAGCCGCTCCTTTGTTATTAACGAGGGACACGCAATGTCCAAGCAGTAGTCAGACAGCACGTGACCTCCTGCTCTGTGCTGATCCAAATCTACTTTCAAAAATAATTCTCCCAACGGGTGAAACACAGACCTCGGCCGGTTTACCTGGTACCAATGCTCCATTAAAGCCAAAGACCAGTAAACTGAACCACCCTACAAAACGGACTGGAGTCAGGAGATCTGCTCATTTACATAATTCACAGTCTCACAGCCCCAGGGCTCCAAACTTGGAGGAAGAAAATAGACTTTCGGCTCCAATCCCATCTAATGTGGACGACGGGTTACATCTGCCCTCAATTACCCCTGAGCTGGGTAACTTGGGAGCACATTGGCAAGGAGGCCTTCTTCACAACCTGGTTGACCTCCAGGGGTTAACAGCCTCTGTGTCACCAGAAGGGGCAGTGCAACCACTTAGGCCAGGAACTGCCAAAAGTCTTAGCCTGTTGGCTGAAAAGAACAGGTTGATGGCATCAGGCCTGCCAGAAAATGTGGTAATTACCATACAAAATGCCCGTGCTGGATCAACACAATCTCTATACACCCAAAAGTGGTGTATTTTTGAAGCCTGGTGCTCAGAAAGAAATATTATTTCTTATGCATGCGACTTTTCTCAGCTCCTGACTTTCCTTCAGGACTTACTGGAAAAAGGTCATTCTTATTCAACAATTAAAGTTTTCCTATCAGCTATTTCAGCCTGTCACAAAGGCTGGGGACACAGGACACCCGGAGCACATCCAATCATAATAAGATTTATGAAGGGTGTCCTTCGGACTAAACCACCCAGCAGGACCCTGACCCCTGGTTGGGATCTTGGCCTGGTCCTGGGGGCTCTCTGTGACCCCCCATTCGAGCCACTGAGCGAGGTTAAGATAGATTTATTATCTTATAAAACTGCTCTACTCCTGGCACTTTGCTCGGCGAAACGCGTGGGTGACCTCCATGCATTGTCTGTACATCCAATGTGTACCAGATTCGCCCCTGATGGGTCAAAGGTCACCTTAAGGCCTAATCCTGCATACACTCCCAAGGTCTTGACTTTGAACCATAGGAGTCTGGACTTTTACCTCTCCTCCTTCCCACCTGCTCCTGTCCTTACTCAGGAACAGGAAAGGCTGAAGGCTCTCTGCCCCGTGAGGGCTTTACGCACCTACATGCAGAGAACAGCCGAATGGAGGAAAACAAACCAACTGTTCGTCTGCTTTGCAGCACCTGCTACCGGGAAGGCCCTATCAAAACAACGCCTCTCACATTAGGTGACTGAGGCCATTAAAAGGGCATACAGTAGCAAAGGTCAACAGGTACCCTCTGGAGTGCATGCTCACTCCACTAGGGGCTTGGCCACGTCCTGGTCATTATTCAAGGGTGTACCAGTCGCAGACATCTGCGCTGCTGCGAATTGGAGCTCATTAAACACTTTTGCAAAGCATTACAGTTTGGATGTTACTGCGGGTGACGTCACTCAGGCTGTCCTTTCTAACACACAGTAGAAAGTAGCTTTGAGATGCCTGCTGGTCAAGGGCAGACGTTCACTCTAGCATGCATTTTACTGAGCATTTCAAGGGCGTGAATGGATTACGTTCCCATAGCAAGTATGTTGCACCGAGAGACCAGACTGAAAGGGAACTGAAAGTTATGCACCATAACTCATGTTCCCTGAAGGAAGGGAACGAGGTGCAACATATCTGGCCCTTTTCAATGCTGAAAGCTCGGTGAAGTGCAACTTTGGAGAAAGATGGAGGGGCGCAAGCCGCTTAAGTACCCAGAGGGCGGGGCCTCTGGCGCGGCGGTGACGCCCCTAGCCGTAAAGGCGTGAGTATATTCCTTCAGGTAATCGCGCGGGGGCGCAATTCCCATAGCAAGTATGTTGCACCTCGTTCCCTTCCTTCAGGGAACATGAGTTATGGTGCATAACTTTCAGTTCTCAGAGCCGCAAGTGGCCTGCGATTCTCAGAAATTGCGTCCAGCTTACGATTTAGCTTGTAATGCATCCGAGTCTGATAACGCATTCACATAAGGCAGGCAGCCTCACCGTTGGCAAAACTGCTGCCGACATCTTCCTCATTTGTCAATATCCAAGGTACCCGCCAATTCCAAAAAGCAAAAACCCCGTTCTTGTAAATCCAATTATGTATGTGTCTTCAATATCCTCAACGGGCAGAACAGACAGGCACATCATCTTCCATTCACCCCAGGAATCCATGACATATACAGCTGCGTGCATTCCTTCAGGGCATGAGGGTTCTCTTACACCCGGTCTTCTCAGTGAGAATTTTTTATTAATTTCGCTGAGAGACCAGCTGATCAGATCAATGATAATTTACGATTCGGAATATGTGTAGAGAGAGGCTCCGAGACAGATTCACAGGACAAGAGCCAAAGCAGGAGGGAGGCAGGAGAGGTATAGAAAGTGTCCATCTTTGTCGTGAACATGTCAGACAAAAGACGCTCTTTAGTTTTTCTCAGAGTCCAGCAGCTAACGTAGCCAAATGTTTACAGCTGGAACATATTATTTATTTTTGGGGCCAAGATGGGCTAAAGGCAGGGCAGCTGACGTGGAC
This sequence comes from Garcialebias charrua, assembly GCA_038048925.1. Classification (NCBI taxonomy): domain Eukaryota; kingdom Metazoa; phylum Chordata; class Actinopteri; order Cyprinodontiformes; family Rivulidae; genus Garcialebias; species Garcialebias charrua. The sequence goes on from JBBPBX010012952.1 coordinate 47,359, forward strand.
ATGACAGTCCCAGGTTCAATCCCCAGCCTTTAATGCATGTCGTGGTGACTCTGAGCAAGACACCTAAACCCAAATTGCTTCCCAGGTGCTTGCATAGCTGTCCACCGCCCCTACTGGGTGTATCCCAGGTGTGATGGGTAAATGCAGAGAACTAATTTTACCATTGTACAAGAACATGCATTGATGACAACACATACCGGTAGTACTTGTTTACTTATTGCTGTACTCTTTCTACTTGACAATTATTTAAACAATGGATACCGCTACAAGAGATCCTTCCTGCCCACAGCCATCAGCATATATAACAACTCTTTAATGAATCAAGGATGATGAGTAACAACATTTAATTTCCCTCTGGGGTTAATAAAACATTTTTTTAATGGATTTTCTTTAACCGAGGAAAATTAAGAATTCAGATTTGAGACATTTTGCTCACATACAATGCATCAAATATACAAACCACTGAGCATTTCAATCATAAACAGCATGATGAAGAATACTAATGTCCAGTCTTTACAGTAACATCTGTGTTAAAGATCCTTAAAGAAATATGTCTGTTCTTGATCATTTCTTATCAAAATGTGTGCAAATTATAAAAGCATTCTGCTCAGGACCGTCAGAGTGGATCGAACACAAAGAGCTGACACGGACGGCATTAATGAAGAAGTTCACCAAATCATTTTCTAATTAAGACATCACCGCTGACTGCTCGGCTTGTCTGCTGGCTCAAACTCCATCCTGTTGGAAGTCTCTGTGTGAGCTTCACAGTTGGAGTTTGTTGTTGTTGTTGTTTGTTTGTTTGTTTTTCCCCATGATTTCTGAAGATCATTTTAGTTTAATATTAAGAGCTAGAACTCACTTTACCACATCATTGTGAGAGATGGAGCAAGCCAGCAAGGATTTTTTTGACCCGTTTACTGCAATGAGGGGGAAAAATGACAACTTTTACGAGTTTGATCTATTTGGATGTTTTTTAAAATTTTTTTTTTCTTTTTTCTTCTTTCGGCTTTTCCCTGCGTTAGGGGTCACCACAGCGATCTAGTCGCACGAAGATTTGGCAGTTGTTTTTACGCCGGATGCCCTTCCTGACACAACCACAGGCCACCGAGCAACCACAGCCCTCTGTGTGGAGTAGAGAGCTGATATCTAGGGTTCCCGGGGGAGCAGATGGTGTGGGTTAAGGGCCTTGCTCAAGGGCCCAGAGTGGGGCAGATGAGGGTGGACCGCTTCACTTATCCCACCCACATCTTTGATGTTGTCGGTACCGGGGCTTGAACCGGTGATCTTCCGATCACAAGCGCACCTTCTTAACCTCTGCGCCACCACTCCTTTGGATGTTTTTAATGTCAGACTTTAATTTGAATTTGCCTTTCTAGTCATTTAGTGATACGATCTGGTTGTATGGTGTCAATCCCAAGTGCAGACAGAGAGAGGAGACCCCAGGTAAAATAGTAACAATGAATTAATTTAAAAAAATCAATTAATAAAACTGCTGACGGGGCATCAAAACTTACTTTCACAAGGAGGGAGCAGACATGAAGTGGCAAGCCAGACCAAAGACTCCATGGAAGGGTTGTTTAGTTAATGCCTGGATTGCACAGATTCAATACTGACACTAATGAGAAAAGGAAACACCTGCAGTGATTAGATTTGGGTCAGGTGTGCATAGGAGCAGGAACACGAGGAATAGAAAAACACTGGAAGGTGCTGAAAGACAGGAGAGACAGAGAATTGTCTCGAAGCGTTTTTTTTTTTAAGAGATTGACTAGTCTTTGATATTTTTTAATCCAATATTATTGATTAGGGGGTCTGCGTTTTGAATACAGTCACATTTAGTTTCTTGGCATTCTTTATAATTATTGTTGTTAATTTATTTTGTCATTTTGTTTGTTTTCTTTTGTCTCATATTGCTCAGTTTCATCACATAAATATAATCACAGTTCTTCCTTTTTCTATTTTTTTTTTACACCTGTTTTTATTTGTAATCAGCACGCTTCAATTTACACACAATGATACACTTTTAACATTGAGCTAAACAAACAAAGTTGTTGGAATTCCATTTTCACTATTTTTATAACCCAGTGAATTAAACTTAGTAAATTATTTCACTTGATTTGTTGCATGTATGACATTAATTGTTTGGAACAAATCCATTACTTTGTAGTTTGGGGGTCTCTGATAGAAAACCAGCACTTGTTACTTCCACGCATGAATTAAAGAGCCAAGTTGTTTTTGAACTGCACATGACTAGAATCCAATACACAAACTTGCCTCCTGTCTTTTGGCATTTGGATCCATTCTTCCACCCATCTAACTTTGAAAAGCAAACTATAGAGCTGGGCCATGACACACTGCCATCTTTACATTTACAAAGTGTTTAAGATTTTAACCTGCTAAGCTGCAACTTAACTAGTGAGACCCACACAGGGCAGTGAATGCACTTTAAATGTACTAAGCTGCATCTTTAATTTGTCTATGTTCTGACTTTGCTGCTTTGCTGGATTGCTTGCTTGGAGTTCACATCCCACAGGGTCTGAGCTGTCCATTAACATTTTCAAAAGTGCTGCCACAACTAAGGAGATTCATTTTTTGTTACAAAGAGCAGCATTCATTTCATCCCTGTAAAGCAATTATAGCCCATATTTGGTATAAAGTCACTTTGTCTTGGCATGTTTTTAATTCAGCGAGGATGGAGGCAAAACGCTCTGATAAAATGCTATCTGTTGGGGGCAGACTGACAGCTTTAGTTAACATGAAAAAGATGGAGTCATTGTTCACGCCATGCAGAAGTTGAGCAAGAAAGTCTGTATTTGTTACTAAAATTAAAAAATAAAATAACGTGTACCTTTTAACTTATTTGTTAAAAAAAAACATGCAAACCTTGCTTTTGTTGTCAGTTTACAACTGATCAGAATTTAAATTAAAAGCATGCGTGATATAAACCTATTCACACTTCTATAAGCCAGCATTACAGTGGGTATCTAGCTATTTGAAAGATAGGAAACAGTTTTTTACAGATAAATGATGTAATATCCCATGTGGAGTTCCTCAAGGCTCTGTCCTTGGACCAAAGCTATTTATTTTATATGTGAATGACTTGGTAAATGTGTCGGGACTCCTTAAATGTGTACTTTTTGCTGATGATACCACATTTTTTTTGTTTGGGTAAAGACACAACACAAAGATTTTAACACTGGACTCTGTGTCATCAAAACGGGTTATTCACTAAACTCACGGTCATGTGCTCATTCAGTTGCACTACTTCTTATATTTGCACTAATGTTTGTATTACATTACTGCCTATAGTCATACTACTGTTTACATTCACTGTTTACATTTATTACTACTGTTTTCATTCAATACTACTGTTTACATTTATTACTACTGTTTACATTTACACTACTTTTTATATCTACACTACTGCTGATATATATATATTTTTTTTACTAGCCTTATTGCATATGCCACTTTACCTCTATACCAATATCAACTACCTCATACATATACTGTGTACATAAACTTCATATGCTGCTTTGTCACTCTATTACAAATGTCAATGCCAGAACTTTCATTTTATTTTATAGATATACTTTTTACACTTTTATACTACTATGCAAAAAACTCAGGACAGTATTACACTTTTGTTATTTCATTTTATGCTTATGTTTATTAAATGTTTAGTGTTTTAGTGTTGGTGTAACTTTTCATACTTTCATACTACTACTATGCAAAAACTCAGGACAGTATTACACTTTTATTATTTCATTTTATGCTTATGTTTATTAAATGTTTTAGTGTTTTAGTGTTTAAATGTTTACTGTTGCACCAAGGGACAGAGAGAAATGCAATTTCAATCCCGTGTATGTCCTGTACATATTGCAGTTTTGACAATAAAGTTGACTTTGACTTTGATATAGAACAAATGTTGGAGTTGATGAAGACAGAATTTGTCAAAATACATACTTGGTTTAAACTCAATAAATTATCATCATATCTAGATAAAACTAATTACATGATATTCAGTAATAAAAAAACTGTTGATGTTCCACTCAAAATTGAGGGTGTTGAGATTTGTAGAGTGAGTGAGGTGAATTTTTTGGGTGTTATCATTGATGACAAACTGACATGGAAACAACACATAAATTATGTAAGAATAAAAATAGCTAAATATATTGCAGTACTGTACAAAGTCAGAGACTTATTAAATTATAAAGCTCTGTATTTGTTGTATAACACAATCATTGTTCCACACTTAATCTATTGTATTGATGTTTGGGGGAAAGTGTGTAAAACATTTGCAAAGCCTATTTTTGTTTTACAGAAAAGAACTGTAAGAACTTATCACTAGAAAGCATTACTGTCATCCATCAAGCACATTATTTTATCAACTGAAGTTATTGAAGTTCCATGATTTGGTAGATTATAATGTTTTATCAGTTATGTATAGGGCTCAGAATAAAGCATTACCTTTAAATATCCAAATGCATTTTGTTAAAAGACAAGGTTGTTATAATCTTAAGGGGACAGACATATTTCTAAAACCAAAATTCAGAACTAGTTTGAAGGGACAGTCTACCTCAATCCAGGGAATTGGATTATGGAATGGTTTGGAGAATGTAGTTAAAAATGCCAAGTCGATGTGTACATTTAAGAAAATGATCAAAAATAAATTGTAAAAAAAATATACATGAAGTAGCACAATGTGTATTGTATTGGCTAGAAAATTAGAAAGAGTTATTCATTTTGTTGAGTTACTGGAAGATTATTATTGTTTGAACTGATTGTTTGAAAAAAGGGGCAGATATAATACGATTTTTTCTTCTTTCTGCTACCATTCATTTTTTTATATTTAGTACGTTATCATCTATGGGATTGTTTTGTATTGTTTTTTGTGAAAAAAAAAAGAACAAATTTTATAAAAATTAAATAAATAAGGACGTTTGTTCCATGACTGTGCTATTTAAAACCTATGCACAGTAAAATTTAAAACATAATATAAGAAGTGAACCAAAAAATGTAAAATACAAAAAGTTTGATGTGATAAAAGAAAACTGCATAAAAAATTGATAGACTGTCTGATTACCTCTCACTGACAATCCCTCAGACGTGTAATAAAAGTAAACAGGCTCCCACATGGAGCTTAGTTGGACACATGCTGGAGTCTGACAGCCATGTAAGAGTAGGGGAGTGTAAAATGATAGCTACCCACCTCAACAATATTATTACAGCCCTACTGGGGAGGTGCTGATTGACTGTCCTACTGGTGTGCAACGTGCTGAACTAAAAAGCAGGGCGTCAAGATCATATCTGCACAGACTCTGTAATAAACTGCCGGCTGCCGACACCGGCTCTGAACTTCACTCACTCAGATGTGGTTGGCATGTGCTGTTAAGTCAATCATGGGTTATGGTGAGCATATTGATTTTCCTGTGGAGTCTCACATGTTTCAGATCAATGCTCCATCCCACCTTTTCACCCGCTCCCAAACTCTGTCTCGTAATACTATAGAGGATACAAAAATATAGGGTTCTTTCTGTTTCATGTTGCTCGATGTGACTTAGAAAACAAACATATGGAGAAAAGGCACTACACAGAGTGCATGCAACATACTGTACATTAAAATAACAAAAATCAATTGAGTAACAAGTTTGCTAGAGGGATTGTCAATACAATTCTGAGCCTAAATGGAAAATGATAATGTCAGCAAACGAATGTGAAAGAACAAAAATAAAATCTAGTTTTTTTGAAAAAGACGTTTAAAAAAAGATCACAAGCGAATGTTTTCAGCCTCGTTGAAAGTGAAACGGTTTGTTTCTTTACTGGGAAAGGTGTCTAAATTTATAGGGGGTGG
>JBBPBX010012953.1:0-11001 GCA_038048925.1 Garcialebias charrua
TGGTAAATAAGCATTTCTAAAAAGAAAAGGTGACCCGCCATTTTCCAGCCAATAAAAACAGAGTTTGTAACCAGCCAATAAAAACAGAGCTTGAATTTGAATCAGCCAATAAAAACAGAGCTTGAATTTGAAATTCAACAGACCACAAGGGGGCAGAGCCACATATGGCTCTGAGGGGGAGGGATCAGAATGCTTTGCCTGTTGAAAATATTTCTAACTGCTGCAGTTCTACAGAAACTGCATACTGAACCTTTAATATAGAGCATTAAAGCCCCACTGACATGATTTTTTAATTTTCATAAAATTGCTCAAAATATATATCTTTTATCATTTAAATATGTTCATTTTTGCAAACAAAATGCTAAATCACTTTAATTTTGCTTTAAAAGTGATTTTGAACTTCAAGCCGTGTTTAATCATGGGAAATCCAATTACACACGAACGCACCATCTGTGACGTAACACTGGGCAGAGGGCTCTGGTCTCTTTAATAGCGGACCATTTAAAACCCGACAAATTTATCAATCTATGTGAAGATTTGAGCTATTTGTCTTCATTTTGGGAAGCAGAAAATAGTTTGGGTGATGGAACAAGAAACAACAGGATCTAATTTAGGTCTGATGCTGTATCAGACTTACCTTCATGTCGAGCTGCTCATACCTGTGCACTGTGACAAGCCCAGAGCTCTGCCCGGTGTGACATCACAGATGGTGCGTTCGGGTGTAATCAGATTTTCCATGATTAAACGGCTTGAAGTTCAAAATCACTTTTTAAAGCAAAATTAAAGTGATTTATCATTTTGTTTGCATAAAGGAACATATTTAAATGATAAAATATATATATATTGAGCAATTTTATGAATAGTAAAAAAAATCATGTCGGTGGACCTTTAAGTCAGCACTAGGTGTTGAACGAGTACATAATTTTTTTAACTCGACATTAACACAATAAAGCTCGAATAGAACTCGAGTAGTTGATGATGTCATAGGATCTTAAGATGCAAAAATAAATAAATAAAAACGCAAAAAAAAAAGAGTCATTTAGTACTGTATTTACAACAACAAAAAAAGACCAACAAAACATTGGGAGTCCACATTATGCTGGACTACCATTCATCATACTGCAGACAAATCACAGGAAAACCAAAACTATAATATTATTAAGCTGCAAAAGTGAAAGAAACGTGCGGCACATCAAAAACGAAACTAAAAACAGTGGGGCGGTCGACCGCACCGCCCGCGGTGGTGCGCATTAGGTTTAGTTTTAAAGATAATTATGTTTATAGGTTTTTTATAAGTTTAGAGATTCATGTTTTTTGCTTTTTGTTTGTGAAACAAGGTCAGTGGAAGCTGGTTCTGGTTCAGTCGATTGGACCCGTTGTTACCGGTACATTCTGTGACCTGCAACAGTGCATGCAACACCTCCCCCTATGGTCACAATATACAGTGGTCACAGAATTTGGTGTAACACCGGTTCGCAATGTGCTCCAAACAGGAAGTTGATTCATTTTCTGTTCTGTAACTGCAACGTGATGACATCAAATGCTCGATGTGAAATAAAAAAACTCAATCTCAATAGATGTCCAAGGAATCGATGTCCAGATTTAATCGTTACTTCTTCTTTTTTTGTTGAAAACTGTGCGCAAGTGGTGTTAAAGTCGTCTCTTCGAGAGCTAAGTAACGAAGCTACAAGCTAACCACGTCCGGCTTGCCGTAGCGTTGCTGTATTCGGACGCATGCGCAAAATGCTCCGTCTAATTTTTTAATTTTTCCTCTGAAAGTTAAAGTAAGTAAGCGTTGGTCAGTTTTAGAGAAACCTGCTCTCTGAACTGTGTAAAGAACGTTGTGTTGTGCGATTTTACTGCAAGACCCACTGGTCAAAGCCTCAGAGGAAACTTGTTGCCATTTTGTGTTGGCTTTCCTTAAAGCGGAAGGAGGCGCCCACAAGAGGGTTGGAGGGGGAAGTGTTTTCAGTGTAGAATGCTGCTCTGTTGCTGTTAATTTCTTAAGTGAGAAGGCAGTTACTGCTAAGCTAAGGTGCTACGTAGCGCTCCTGTCAAGCATCTTCCTAACCATGTACCGTATATATGTTTACGATCAAATGAACATTTTTTTGAATGTAGGGGGGGACATGTTCCCTTCACATATAATGGTTGCGACGCCTATGGCTGGAGGGCAGCTGGGTTGTGGGTCAACCGTAGCACATGGCTTTATGGCATTTTTACATTTTTATACACTGTAGATTATAGATAGTCTAATACATTAATATTATCATTATTCCTGGTACAGATACTAGCATCAGTATTGGGTCCAATACCAGCCTCAAGTACTCATACTTGCCCTTATACAAACACAGATACCAGTACTTTAAATTGATACCACATTTATGTTTGGTGATGTCATTTCATCTCTCACTTTGCAATTAATTGAGGATGACAAATAAAAAATGTTCAAAGTTTAGAGATATTTTAAAACAAACACAGGTGATATTAAGATCGTAAACTGTTTGCTATGTTCTTCAGAAAAGAAATGTATTTTTAAGTCATTGTTTAATGTTTAGAACTAATTCATTAACTACTCTGTATTGGTACTTGATATTGGCAAGTACCCAAACTCAAGTACTTGTAATCGGTTTAAAAAAACAAAACAAAAACAACAAAAAAACCAACACAAAACCTGGTATTGTGACACCCTAGGTCACATACGTCAAACTGAAGGCCCAGGGGCCAAACGTGGCCCTCATTGACATTTTCTCTGGCCCTCAAGATGATGTATCAAACGTAAAATGCTTTTATCACTTGGATGTTTTTAGTAATTTTTGATTATGATGTCAAAAGCACAACAGAGAACTTCAAATGAGACCAATCCATCTCTTGTTGAGGAACATGTGACCAAGAGAAGATGTTGGGGTATCTGACTTGAGTTAATGTAGATTCTGAAACTGGCCCTTAGTTTGAACCTAGTTTTTTTTTTTTTTTTTGGCCCCCTTTGTAAGTGAGTTTGACACCACTGACGTAGATAAAAACCGATTTCATTTAGCGCTGCATATTTGATTTCCAATTAATTTTTTTGTAACATCCTTCAGTGGTCACCACAGCGAGTCACTGACTTTTTTGCAGTTAGTAATGTGCGTGTTCAAGTCAGTATTTTATGCTGCTTTGGGGTGTAGATTAGCCTGGCCCTCGCCTTCCTACGCAGCTCCGCTCAATTCTATTTTCCCTTCACTGCTCCGTCTGGGATTTCTCCCATAGACAAGGATTTTGCTGGCAGATTTTTGACCGGACCAATCAGAGAATCGAAGGCGGAGTTTCCGGACCAATCAGAGAACAGAAGGCGGAGTTTTGAACGACGTCGACTGACGTCGTCAGTTTGCCCTGCTTAAAATGGCTGCCGGCACGAAGGAATTTACAAGAAAACACGGTAAAAACTATTATTTCTTTGCTGAGAAAAAATATATTTCTTAGCTGACGTTATAGCAAAAGGGTTCCTGAGCTTAACCGTTCCTTACTCAATTCACAAAATGGTCAAATCTGCTAGATTTAAATTGTTTCGGTTTGAATTTTTCAAAACAGCCTCGGGGGCGCTACGAAAATAAATTATAAAAAATCGAATTGTATCTCAAATGTTTCATCCAGGCCAACAGTTAGTAAATTAAAGACATATAATTACACACTAGTACCAGAAAAAATATCCACCGAGTGGTATCTGAGCTGTTTATCTGAACAGTTAGCCTGCTCCGTGTCCATTCATGTGGACCCCCTGCTCCGCGCAACATACGTCACGGCCAAACGTTAACGATTGGGTAAAATCAGATCCAATGGTTTTGTTCCTCAGCAGAGGCCACGCCTCCAGCAAGAATCGGTTCTCTATAAGAGAAACTCCAGACCCTAGTACGAAGCAAAGTGAAGGACAAGGGTCTGGTTTTAACCGGCTATGTCTAGATAGTTTCATGCTTAGTACATCTGGTTTGTTAATATAGATCTAGCTTACTGTGATGGATTTGCAACCTGTCCAGGTTGTACCCTGCCTCTCGCACAGTGACTGCTGGATATGGGCACCAGTGACCCCCCATTACCCGAAAAGGAAGAAACCGGTAAAGATGATGGATGGATAGACTTAGTTTAAACAGTGTTCATATCTACCTATGTACAGGTGGTCCCCGACTTACGAGCGCCCTGACCTACGAGCGTTCGACTTTACGAGATTATCATAATTAATAAAAATATGAAATTAAAATTTTTTTTTATTATTATTATTATTTTTTTTGGGTTTAAATGTTCTTAATTTCATGTGTACAGCACTTTGTTGCAGCTGTGAATGTTTTAAATGGCTTTATAAATACGGAAAGTATCATTATTATCATTTTTTTAAAATAATTTCGTGCTTTTTTGAACAACTTCCTGCGGGAACCAGGAACCGGAAATACCGCCTCTGCGGCGGAGGCGGTGTTTCCGGTACTGCTGAGACTGGAACAAATGAATGAACTGGTATTTCGGTACTGCCGACTCTGGAACTAGCGCTCCCACAGCAGCTCATGGTATGAGCTAAGGCTAACATGCTAAACCGGACCCCACCAGAGCTGTTGCTTCGACAGCCGGCTTTGTGCGATCAGAGGTCCCTGGAGCTCGCCTCGATGTCGGACTGGAAGCCGAAGACATCGGGGGACAACGAGCTAACTTGGAATAACAAAGCCGACAGCATTTTTGGAGATGCAGATAAACCGGACTGCCCGGAGCTGCGGATTCGGGGGGGCTATGCTAACAGATGCATCTGAAGGCGGCGCAAGCAGACGGCTTTCGGTAAGTTATTAAAACTTTTTCTGTATGAAGTTACAGAGTATATGCAGAGTCTTGAAAGTTATTAAAAGTTGATAAATCAATTTTGGGAAAATTAAGGGTCTTGAAAAGTATTAAAAAGTCTTGAAAGCGATTTGATGAGGTATTTTTTTTTTTGCTGTTCTAGCTTTAAATAATTTGACAGCAAAAAGTATGTATGACGAATATTTGTTTTCCTCACCGCGGATGATTCGGAAACCGCTTCGCACAAATTTAGAGTGTCAGGTTACAACAGCCTTTACGGCTAGGCCTATCTTGTGCTCATGCACGGCTGCTTTATCTCCAAGTTGAGTCTGTGTGTTTGAGTACCGGTAAGTTGCCGCGAGACCGTGAGGACAATGGGTAAATGCAAGTTTTTGGACTCCTGGTTGGAGATGCCTGATTTTCAAGAATGGCTGAGGCCTGTCGCCGAGAATAACCGTGTTTATTTCTTATTCGCCATTGTTCAACCAAGTTACTTTAAAATAGCTACGAGTCTTGTTGTAACCTAAGCTATATTTTCTTAAACCTAGTCGTGGTTCAGTTTCTTCTTTTGAACTTTTTTCTTTCCACTGTATCTCAGTTCTGTTGTAGGTTTGAGATTCACAGATTTACAGTAATTGAAAACAACAGCAGTTTTGTAAATCAAAGATTTGTTGCTTAATAAAACAAAGTGACGATAAGGTCTTGAATTTATTTTGGAAGGTCTTTAAAAAGTCTTGAAAAGGTATTGAAATTAACTTCATTATTCCTGCATATACCCTGAGTTAGGATACTAACAGTCCTTTCTGTCTGGACTAGACAGTTGCACTGCACTTTGACTGCACATAGAGCGCGCGGAGGGGGGGGCGAGAGACGACGTGTCTGTCGTGTGAAAACAAAAGGCGGAGAAAAGCACTGTTGTACAGAAAAAACTGTACAGGTATGTGTTTATAGATGAATGTGTGGTGTAATGTGCTAGCTAACTGCTTGTAAATAAAGTGTTGTGCATGTTTAAGGATCAGTATGTACGCTTGTTCAGTCTCATGTTGATAAACGGGTGTGCGCCGCAGCGCTAGCGTCTTTTTTCCATTTGCGAGCAAAGTTCCGGTTTTACGAGATAGCCACTGCGGGCGGTTCCGATGTACGAATTTTCGGTTTACGAGCAACTCATAAGTACGGAACTCGCTCGTAAGTCGGGGACCACCTGTATTAGCTTCTTGTACTCTGAAGTCATTCCAACGCCCAGGAACATTTCACATCGCTATCACAAAGCAAATTACCAATGAAACTACTGGTAACTTACAAGTAAAGGTTAAATGAAAATGAAAACAAATACATTTGTATTAAACATCCATCCGTTCATCTATCCATTATCTTTACCCACTTATTTCTTTACGGGTCGTGGGGGCCACTGGTGCCCATATCCAGCAGTCACTGTGGGAGAGGCAGGGTACACCCTGGATAGGTCTCATCTCCATCACAGTATATTGTTGTATATAATCATACATTTATAAAAGCAGGTGTAAAGAACCAAAACAATACAGATTAACGGCAACTGGAAATAGGAAGCTCTTTGTGGGCATGCATTTTACCGTAGTAGCTGTAAAATGGTCATTCCCACTTCATCCCTCTGTCCTCCGTACCGTACTTTCATGTCTTCTCTAACTGTATCCATATCTCTTTAGTTTTCTTAGTCTTTTACCATCCTTTTACCAGTATGCCCATTGTCTCTCCCCTGCACATGTTCAAACCATCTCAGTCTGGCCTCCAACATAATCTTCAGTCGTTCAACCTCTAATGATGTTACATTTTATATATCTGGCATATAAGCCAGCTCTGTCATTGTCAGTGTGCAAATTTTTACAATACAGGTAGTTTAAAACTCACATATATTAGGGCAGATTATAACACTGGAAGTGCACAAGACAATTCAGTCAGTCAACTTTATTTTCAAAACTGCAATATGTACAGGACATACACAGGATTTAAATTGTATTACTCTTGGACCCAATAACCATTAAACATTTAATGAACATTATCATAAAATAAAAATAATAAAAGTATCCTAAATTGTAAGTATAGCAAAATATAAAAAGTAAAAGCAAAATATAAAAAGTAAAGCAACAAATGCAACATAGGAAGTGAATGTACACAGTACTGTATACTGTATGTAGTTCTTGATATTGATATAAAGGTAAAGTGACTTATGCAATATATTAAAGCAAGTAAAAAAATATACAGTAATGCAAATAGAATGAGCACATGAATGTGTGTTGAGTGCATAACCGGTTTTTAATGATGCAGAGTTAAACACAGGATCAAAGTGTTTGTTTTTCCCAACAGACATGCCGTCAAAACAGCTTAATGCCAATAATTTATTAATGGCAGTAATTGTTCAGCCAAACAGTCGGTCTGGCTCTGCCCTACAGATACTCAATGGTATTCAGTGGCTGGTCTTTTCTGCTGGCATAAGAGCTTAGTCAAAGGACTGAACAAGCAGTTTGAAGCGTACCTGTTCTGTGTACGCCTGTGATGACTTGAGCAGTTTTATTCAGCAGTCTGGGCGTAGGAAATGAACTATAGTATTAGGCACGTTTTTAACACACAAATGCCTCCTGTTACCTTCATGTAAGGGAAATTATTGCAACACTGACGTGAGCCTTATTTCAAAATTGGTAAGCTTTTGTGAAATAATCCAGTTTAGGATACTGGTTGTGTTTTTGACACTGTTGTTTCTGTCTTCTGCTTCCTTTCTCTTTGAAGCTCTTGCCCTTCCTGCTGTCAGCTCTTTATGTCTTCCCTCCTCAGTCACCCCTTCCTCTTCATTTTGAGCTTTGAGCAGAACTACATTGTTCTCGGCTTTCTATTTTCTTCTTCTAAAAGCCAAGCAGCCTGTCACTTGACTTTGACAGCAGACACCTGACTGAGCAGCAGCCTGCAGTCAGGAAGGATGCTGCCTCACTGTCTGGGCAAAAAGCCCAGCGTCTCAGGGGAGACGGAGATGGCGAACGTCCACCTGGCTCAAGAATCTTTTTTGCAGAAGCTCAAGGACATGAAGTGGAAAACCTCAGGGAAAGTGAGGGAAATTATCGGAATGATGTAGATAAACAAAATAAGAGGCATAAATGTGTTTGTCTTAAGGCTCTGATTATTCCACAGCTGCTGAAAACAGGCTGTGGGTAATTGAATGTGGCTGCTACATAGGTCAGTGTCAGCAATTTTTTTTTATGATTGTAGGCTTTATATTTTACAGGGCGATAAACAAAATCCACCATCTGTTTATCTCTTAAGCTGCCTTGCAGGACATTTTCTTGTTTCATTCAACTCCTTTTCTTAAATTGATTAGTCGGTGCAAAGCCTGTTTGCATAAATCAAGCCCATGAAATACTGTTTATCTGAGCCCTTGTCCTAAAGGTGCAAGCTATTTTTTTTAAAATGTAGAACATTGTCTATTTGCGTTGCTTTAATAAAGTATTATATTTATATTAATATTAGTACAGAATGTAAAGCAGGGCTTTTCTATTAAATTACTGAGGGGCCACAGTTACTGAAAGCCAACAGCTCAGGGGTTGGACATCCAGCAATCAAAGTTATTATGTAAATAAAGTACAGTATTGCAATGATCTGTTACCCTTTAAATTTGTTTATTTTGATGCATTGAATCATAAATGCAATAAACGGAACCCAAAAGTATAATTCAAAGAAATTACATTTCAAGATATATTTCCTTGCAACAAAAGCAGTGATATTCTAACGTAAAAACCAAAATGACACACAATGCCTCCCATTTGACACAAATATTCTGCCATCTCTGACTTTGGTCAAACAAACTGACATGGAAACAACACATAAATTCTGTTAGAATAAAAATAGCTAAATCGATTGCAGTATTGTACAAAGTCAGAGACCTATTAAATGATAAAGCTCTATATTTGTTGTATAACACAATCATTGTTCCACACTTAATCTATTGCATTGATGTTTGGGGGAATGCGTGTAAAACAATCACAAAACCTATTTTTGTATTACAGAAAAGAGCTGTAAGAATTATCACTAGAAAGCATTATCGTCATCCATCAAGTACATTATTCTATCACCTAAAGTTATTGAAGTTCCATGATTTGGTAGACTATAATATCTTATCAGTTATGTATAGAGCTCAAAATAATGCATTACCTTTAAATATCCAAATGCACTTTGTTAAAAGACAAAGTTGTTATAATCTTAAGGGGACAGAGTTGTTTGTAAAACCACAATTCAGAACCAGTTTGAAGGGACGTTCTACCTCAATCCAGGGAATTAGATTATGGAATGGCTTGGAGAATGTAGTTAAAAATGCCAAGTCAATGTTTACATTTAAAAAAATGATCAAAACAAATGTGTTAAAAAATATATATGAAATAGCGTAATGTGTATTGTATCAATTAGAAAATTAGAAAGAGTTAGTCATTTTGTACTGTTGGTTGAAGATTATTATTGTTAAATCTGATTGTTGAAAAAGTTGGTTGAAGATTATCATTGTTTACATGGCTGATTATTGTTGTTTAATCTGATTGTTGTAAGTAAGGGGCAGATATAATAAGATTTATTCTTCTTTCTGCTACCTTTCATTTTTTTTACATTTTGTACACTATCATTTAATGAGATTGTCTTGTATTGTTTCTTCTGTAAAAAAATGAACAAATTTAATAAACATAAACATAAAAAAACGAACAACAAAAAGTTGACCGTTTTTGATGTTCCTTGAATGACCGTCATGTTGCTGTTCCAGGTGGGTCCATTAAAAACCAGTACCGGTACTCATTTACAAAGGAATGGCTGCACAGACCAGTTCTTCCTCAAACCGTTCATAAATCACAGGTGAAGCGTCCACGTCCGGTTCAGGTGTGAGCTTTGAGAAGGACCCAAGAGGTGGAGCAGAACTCTGCAAGACTAAAAGTGCCAAACATGTCCAAATTGCTTCACTTAATCCTATTTGTGGTTAACTATGTTTTAAACTACTGTACTGTGGTGCATCATTATCAATATTCCCCCAGTATTTAATCTGTTGTTTAGTCTGACTCGTGGGCATATGATCAGTTTATTAGAACTTTCTCACAGCAAGAGAGAGGGTGCTCCTCCGCGAGAGCGTGCAGCCCTTCGACTCGTGTTTCTGCTAATTTAATTCTTGTAATTAAACATTATTAACACCAAAACAAGGATATTTGTAGGCCCCAGATTAAAGCAAAGAAGTTTGTCTCGGTTTAACTTTGTTTTATTTTCCCCAAAACTCGCAAAGCTCTCTCTGTGAGAGAGTCCCAGAGAGACTGTGTGAGCTGCAAAGCATGCTGGGTATCCTTGTGGAAATTATCTGTGCGATCTAAGAAAGTTAAATCTGGTCCTTTGGACATTAAAAAAAAATCAAAACAAAAAAACTAGTACAGGTACTAATATATATATATATTTTTTTTTTTGAATGTCCAGAGGACCAGACTTAACTTTTTTAGATTTTTCTACCTTCATTATTGAGCATGCATCAGAGTCAGTCAGAGAGTCTTTATTGTCATTTGCACCGCATGTAGTACATGTAATGAAATGAGATTATGTACACAGGGTATCAGGATATGTATCAGGATATCTGTGTGATGTTTTCTGGTTGTTTACAATGTTTCTGTGTGGAAATGGGTTGTTCTTGTTAATGTCCTATTCAGGTTTGCTTTGGCATTTATGTTGACATCTCTGTTACTGGCTGTAAACTGATACCACCAGTCAGAGGTTGTTCCAGGGACGTATAAGGGAAAACACAGAGTAGTTGAACAAGCGGGTATCCTCGCTGAAGAATGAAGTCTCTGGGTACAGCTTGGCCTGGCGTGTGGGTCAGTGCTTTCAGTGGAGAGGGGGCTTTTCATAAAATGTTCTTTTGTATCTCTAAGACCCTGTACACACGTAGCCAGATATCAGTAAAACCGAACAGTTTGAATTCTCCGCTTTCGAGTTTGCGTGTGGACTTTCAGAACCGGAGGTTTCTGCCTCAGCTGGAGCAGCGGCGCTGACGTCACATAATGCTCGACGAAAAAAAGCGCTAATATGTCAACATACCTGCTCTGACATGATTCCCAGTCGGACACTTTTACACTTTTACACTTTTACTATTTTATGCTTATGTTTATTAAATGTTTTAGTGTTTAGTGTTTAGATGGTTACTGTTGCACCGAGGGACTGAGAGAA
>JBBPBX010012953.1:11157-53207 GCA_038048925.1 Garcialebias charrua
CATACAAACAAAGACACACAGACAATTTGTTTTGACCCAGTATTACCTTCATTTTCTGCAAAAGCTGTGCCAAATGTTCAGCCACGTTGCCCCTCATTTCCATAAGACTGGTGGTGTGATCATGACGGACAGAATAAAATTCCTGCAGCAGGTCTTTTTCCACAATCCTTTAGAATGCATACAAATAAAAAAATTAAAATTAAAAAAAAGAAATTAGTGTGCTGTTCAACTGGAGAGCAAATGACCATCAGAATAATATGTGTACCTGCTTATTAGTGAAGAGTGCAGGCCGGCGTTTCATCAGAAGGCTTGGTGTTGATGTCTCCACAATGTCATCCCTCAAAATGTTAGGTCCACATTTTGTTTCATCTTCTATTCGGCGCACAAATCCAATGTGGCGGTTAGACCAAAAAAAAAAAAAAAAAGAGAGAAAATAATAATTTAATGAACTAACACAGAATATAAGCAAAATTCACTGTATCACCAGGAATTATTGTAAGAACCAACAGCCCTTGGTTTGAATAATCCCTGTCGAAGTAAAAAAAAATAATTAAACCATGCGGTAAATTATTCTGTATGCAACAGGAAGCTAGCATAAAGCTAACTGCTAACAGCATTAGCTCTCTGTGAGGGCTCTCTGTGTTTGCTACAGGCATTAACTACCGGTACTAATTCAATCAGTCCCGAAATAACAACAAAGGATGATCAACTACAAAGTACTGTAGCTATAATTTAGGGCAAAAATGATGCAGTTGACACTCCGGTGAAACATTAGCTATCGTTAACATGAGCACACAAAAACGTTATTTTACTAGCAAGTACAATAAAAACGGAATCAAATTTGAGCACTTAACATGTGTCAATAAACTGTTACATCAACCAGACTGACCTGATTTCAGCACTTCGTCACAGTAATGAGATTTTGAAGCAAACAGTCAGGAGAAACATGCACTGAGCTCATGGTTCTTCTTCTTCTTCTATTGAGTTATGGCGGATCGCAAACAACTTAGGTGCATACCGCCACCTACTGTGCACCAGGCAGGTGACGTGTTCACTGACAAGCCCTGCCCCAAACCAGTAAAAACATGTAAATGAGAGGTGTCTGTACTCAGAGCCATTAGTAAAGCAGATACTCAGATTGAGAAGTGTACAATTCACTTATTGTTAGGTAATGGTCCCGCCTTTTGCAAAATAACAAAAAGATTAGTAATAATAGCTTGACTTATTATGTAAATGAAAATTTGGGATAACAGTGTATGACCCTGACTGTGTGTGGCCCCCGAGATAGACTGCGACAAGTTGAAAGAGTCCAGAAGGTCCTGAAATTCACATCCAAATTGATTACTTGGGCAGCAGATGTGTGCGTTGAAATCCCCACAAAAGAGCAGGGAGTCAAATTTTGGGAGTAGTTCAGTCAGTAGTTCTGAAAACTCACTCAGAAAATCTTTATTGTATTGTGGAGACCGATAAACAACGCCACACAGTAGAGGTTTTGCAGATTCCAGCACAAACAGCATAATTTCAAAGCTGTTGTAGTTTTTCTGAGGCAATATGCGGCACTTGAACGCCTCACTGAACACAGCAGCCAGGCCCCCCCCCCCTCTTCCAAACCCGCGCGGAGCGCTCAGGTGGGAGAAGCCAGATGGGAGGAGTTCAGAGAAGGAGCTGTTGTCCCCTGGTTTTTGCCAAGTTTCAGTTATCAGGAACAGATCCAGACGATGAGTGGAGATCAAATCACTTAATATAAAAGTTTTATTAGTGATCGATCTGGCGTTAAACAGTGCTGCACGTATTGGCACACTGCCAGTTACGTCACTCTCAGCTCGAGCGAGCGGGCGGAGGTTCTGTTTAACGCAGCCTCGCTTCAGTTTCTTCACCGGGGGACAAGATGGATGCTGACCGCTGACGTCATGATTGACCGCAACAAGGCAGCGATGGCGATGAATCATGGAACGACGGACATCAAAGACGCTGAATTCAGGAGGTAAGTCAGCCGAAGCCGTACTGTGAGTGGAGAGATACTTTTTAAATCTCACCAGGACTCCCGCTCGCTTTCCGCGTCTTCTGCGTCGCTTGTTGCGTGGCCATGGGCTGGCGTTGCGGTGTAGGTAGGCTGGAACAGACGCCAAGAAAGGTGGAGGTGGTGGAGGCTCAAAATGTCCATATCTGTCCGTAGCCGGTGCATTGATTAGCGAGTCTCGTATATTTAGAAGAGTTGAGCGATCATAGACCAGAAGCGAGGATGCATCGTCGATGAAAAAAAGGCAAAACATGAACAACAGTAAAAAGTTCAGGAGAGCATGTAGACGGCGGACCATAAACAAAGGCGCCATCTTGATTCTTGAGAATCTTGATTGTTGAGAATTTTACTATGTAGATACTGTTCTTGTCAAAGTTCTAAGTTCTTCCAAACTTCTCCAAGTAATTTAATTCTCTTATTATTTCAGGTGGTGAGCCGTCCTGTTTTTTAATCCATATTTTACCGTTTTTCGTCCACGTAGATACTATTTTATTCTGTTTTTTTTTAACATTCTTGCTTCTCGTGCAATCATTCCGTTCTTTCTTGTTAAATGTTCGTTTATATAAACTTTCATTCCCTTTAATTTTTTTGCTTGCATAATTACGTATGTTGTTTCTTTTTTTTCTATTGTTGAACCTTACTACTATTACCGGCTTAGAATAATCACTGCAAAATATCACATCATGCTGATCCGTTTTCTTGTTGCTGTGTTCATTTGTGACCATTTGCTCATATAGACTCATGTTCGTGCGGCTGTCTGTAATGATCTTGTTTTTCTATTACATTAGTGCTTAGTGTATTTCTAGTTGATGTTTTTCTTAGTTAATCCTAGATGTTATTACTGTTTTTCTCTTACATTTTGTTGTTGAATGTAACTGGGACCCTGTGTACATAATCTCATTTCATCACATGTACCACATGCGGTGCAAATGACAATAAAGATTCTCTGACTCTCTGACTCTGACTAGATTGTTTAATTTTACTATGAAGGGTGTGGCAAAAAGCAATGTCATCATGACCAACATCAAAGTCTTTATCCTGTAGGAAAGATACCACTTGGTCTTCAAGTGTCTTCTGCTCTTGAGGCGATGAATCTTCTGTTATCCCCTCATTTTTGGTGACTTTGGTATATGATCGATTTTTTATTTCCAATCCAGTAATTATTAAATTTTCTTGTCTTGAATTTTGTTCTAATTCATCGATCCGTAACTCCAATTCCATTATTTTTTTGTCCTTCAAAGTAATTTGTGATTTTAATTGATTAATCTCGTCAAACAAGCCCATAAGTTGCTTTTGTTGAGATGTTATTTTCACAAGTTCAGAACTCATGAAATTTAACGATCTCTTTATTTCTTCAACATCATCAGAGTTTTGCTCACTCAGAGCTTGTTTGTCCCTTTTGGATTTATTTGCCATCTTTACTAAGAGCCGACTCCCAATGTCAATTTTCCACAAAGAAATTTATGAGTGAATAGGCCTGGTCATCGACTCACATTACCAGCAAAGCTGGTCTGAAAGGAGAAGAAACAGACCTCCTCCACGGCTGACCGAGGTCTTCCTCAGCAGCAGCCGCTCCCGCAGATGAAAGGTGGAGAAAAGTCAGCGACCTCACGCCACTCCAACGCCGCAGATTGACAACTCAGCCGAACGACAGCCTGTGCTTGTCCAGAGCCCCCCTCGAACAGCCCCCGGACGGTGGCCGGTAAGCCTCGAATCCAGCCTCCAGAGAGCGAAACAGGCCTCTCGGTCCCAATAGTCCACAAGGCCGACGCCGATTGAGGGAACTCCCACGCCGCTCGAAACTGGTCCAACACCGCCAATGTTCCAACGCCGTCGATTCACAACCCCTCCGAACAACAGATCTGATCTGGTATTGGCCTCCGATACAAGCATAATTTACGTATCAGACTTTTCCGATCCAACCTACAGAGTTTTCTGATCCATCATGCATGTCTGTGTCTGCTGAAACTTCTCATGTGATTCCCTGCCAGGTGCTCTGCAAGTTGGCTTCAAACTATGGAAGGGATTTCCTGAATGAAGGTGTGTTTCATGAGCCCAGAGTAATAAGGCCCACCTAACATTCAGGAAATCAATTTCATAGTTTGCAGGCAGCTAGAACGTGAGGACTGAGTGAGCAGCACTGTGGCTAACAGTTAGCTAACCAATTTTCATCCAAACATGTCCACTATGTGGAAGTATTTTACACTAGAAACATCACAAAGCAAGACAGCAGTGAGCAATGTCTGCAGAGCCACATTAAACCACAGTAAAGTTAGTTCTACGTTGGACATTCGAGCTCCGTGGCTTCAGCGGTCTGCTCCTCTCGCTGAACCAGTAGCAGGCAGCCCGACCCCGGCCAGCCGCACTCCATCTGCCCCGCTCAGTCTAACCATCTCCGAGGAGGGGCAGACTGAGCGTGAGCGGCTGACCAAAATCAGACCTCCCGCCACAGTCTGAATAACAAAACCACAACGCTGAAGCCACAGAGTTTGAATGTTTACCGGAAAGTTGCTAAACTTAATCCTAATTAATGACTAACCGTTATCATTTGTAGAAAATGAAGAATTCTGCAGCTTGATACTTGCAGCCAAGATGTAGTTTATCCTCCAGGAGATATTTATCAGTACAACAGTAGACAATCATTAAAAAAACATAAAATTTTAAAATTACAACAAGAAAATTACAACAACAACAACAACAACAACAACAACAACAACAACAACAACAACAACAACAACAACAACAACAACAAAACCTAAACAAAAACAGCTACATTATAAAGCAATGCAAAATACTAAAAACAGAAACATGTCTGTGTTGGTTTATGCCATGAACGTATATTTAAAGATATTTAACATCTTATTTTATTTAATTAATTTATTCATTCATTTAAAAGAAACAAAATAAACAAGAATTCATCAAAAAGAAAACATTGAATGAAGAGATTGCAGAAAGAAGAAAAAGAAATCTTATATCTGCCCCTTATTTATTTAAAACTATAAAAACTTTAAATAATCACTTTAAAAACTACTTTAAAGCTGGGAATATAAAAAAAACATTTTGTGATAGCAGAAGTTAATTCTAACTTTGAAACTTATCCAAGAATAATATAACTTACCTGAAGTTGCGTTTTTAGGAATGCATTCATATTTTTGTACAAACTGTACTTGAGAGGAGATTATTACAGCGTCATAAAATCAACTATGACATATTGGAACGGGATCGGCCAATATCCAGATTTAAGTATTGGTATCAGATCGGAAGTAAAAAATTTAAAAGTGGATCGGTGTATCCCTATTTATTATTTTCTTTTAAAAAAAATTCACTCCTGTGTGCACTCTCATGTGTGAGTTTAAACTCCTCTTCTGACTAAATCTTTTCCCACAAATTTCACAACGAAACGGCTTTTCTCCTGTGTGGACTCTCATGTGTGAGTTTAAATGTGTCTTATAACGAAATTTTTGTCCACAAAGTTCACAAGGAAACGGCTTGTCTCCCGTGTGGACTCTCATGTGTCTTTTTACATCTGTCTTATAACTAAATCTTTGTCCACAAAGATCACAAGGAAATGGCTTTTCTCCAGTGTGGACTCTCATGTGTGAGTTTAAATGTGCCTTCTGACTAAATCTTTGTCCACAAAGTTCACAGAGAAACGGCTTTTCTCCTGTGTGGACTCTCATGTGTGAGTTTATACTTACCCTATGACGAAATCTTTGTCCACAAAGATCACAAGGAAATGGTTTGTCTCCTGTGTGGACTCTGCTGTGTGAAATTAAACTAGAATTACGACTAAATCTTTGTCCACAAAGATCACAAGGAAAAGGCTTGTCTCCTGTGTGGACGCTCATGTGTATGTTTAGATGGCCCTTCCCACTAAATCCTTTTCCACAAAGTTCACAAGGAAACAGCTTGTCTCCTGTGTGAATGCTCATCATGTGTGTATTTAAATGTGCCTTCTGACTAAATCTATGTCCACAAATATCACAAGGAAAAGGCTTGTCTCCTGTGTGGACTCTCATGTGTCTGTTTAATTGTGATTTGGAAGTAAATCTTTTACCACAGTCATCACAGCTTATTAATTTTGGTCTTGCCTGGACTTGCCTGCGTGACTCTACATTTTTCTTCTTTCCAACACATTTCTTATTAAGCAGACAGGTTGAAGACTTCACTCCTGAATGACTTGTCATGTGTCTTTGAAGAGTCCGGTTACTGGCATACTGCTTACCACACTCAGAGCAGCTCAAAGATTTGTTGACAGTTTTTACTTCTGATTCAGGAGCCCTGCTCTCCTTCCAGTCTTTCATACTGTCTTCACGTTCTGATTCAGAGTCTGATGAGTTCTTTAGCAGAGAGTCAGGATTGGTCATTTCACCATCCTCTTCATCATCCTCATTAACATCAGTCTGTGAAGAGCTTGAACTGCCTTTGAGAGTCTTTAAATCTGAGTTTCTGCCTGGTAAGTTTTTTTTATCCTTCTCACCCTTTAAAGAAACGTTAGTGACCAAAAACTCTATATTGTTCTCCTCCATATTGAGTTGAGTTGGTCTCCCACTAGGACTGGTCTCTATGATAAGAGGCTCTGGGTCCTGCTAGTCCACATCAGGACTTCAGTCTTGAGTAGCAGGAACCACTGAAACACATGAACATTAAGGACAATGTTAATTCAAAACACACACACACACACACACACACACAATTTTACTGTCACAATCACCATCTTCTGTCTACATATACATTAATACCAATGCATTACTATAAAAGAACAATTTTAAAGGCAGTAAAAAGTTTTTTTGAATTCTGAACAAAGGACCACACGTGATAAGTTATTTTTAATATCATCCTTCTGAATTTAACAGTTAAGTAACAGCTAAATCACCCTTCCAGTGTCAAGCTTTAGGAGTTTTACCACTGATAATTAACTTGCTCATTATGAAGGTTGCTGTTATAAAAGACAATTTATAAACTTAACTGTTGCTAATGTAGCCGGACGGGTATGGATAAAAATAGGGAACTTTAGTTTAAAAAATAAATAATCTATTTTTAATAAAAGTGAATTTGGTTAAAAACTTTACTAAAAGTTACCCTTAGGGCACATAGACCCGTTTGCAGAGGAGGCTTGAGACAGATTCACACGCTGGCATCAATTAAATTGCATAATTGTTTAATTAAATAAAATCCTAAATTTAAAATATTTACAGTTTTAAAAAGACTAAATAGTTACAGTTTTTTAAAAGGCAGTTATAGAATAGAATAGAATAGAATAGAATATATCTTTATTGACCTTGACATTGCACCGGGGGCACAAAGACAACGTTAATGATTACGCACATTCATCATGGATAGGGACGAGCGCACGAAGTCGCAGCAGTATAAAACCGCGCCACCACAATCAGATCTGAATTTATAGCTCAATTCAGAAATACAGTGCAATACAAAATATGTTAAAAGGGAAAAAGCCCACACACAGTCTCTCTCAGTAGTTCAGAGTCCACACTGGTGTAATCCGCTGCACCTAGAGACGCCACTCCAACCGACACCTGACCTGTGTGAGTGGTTGAGCTGGCATCAGTCGGCTTCAGCTCGGCCCGCAGGACGCGTGACGTAGCCCACGCCACGCCGTCCAGACAGCGGGCCCCAAACAGTCCCAGGACCAGCCGGCAGGCGAGGGACGACCCGGAGGGGGGGGCAGAACTAGTCGGGACAATCAATCCGGAATACAGCAGACAGTCACACGGCCACGAACAAACAGGAAACAGGACGGTCGCCAAAGGACAAACAGCAGCAGCTACCAAACATAAATATGAATTAAAATCTGAATTTGTAAGAAACAGAAAAACTGGCGCTTCAGTACTCAATGTGTTCCACCTCAACAGCAGAAGGAAACAGGAAACTCGTACATGTCGCGAGAACAATGGATCATCGCGACCCTGCACCTCAACGCTAGCGCGACACAGCCAGCACGGATGACGTGTCAACTAATGAGGACTACCCCTTTTTATACCGGAAGTAGCCCCAGACCCACCAATCACATCTCTGCATGTGTGGTGCATTCAATGACCGCAGGTCATCCTGCTACATTCACCCCCGAAAACTGAATTGACGTCCCGTCGATCCAGCTTGCCATCAGGGTCGGAACACAGTGAACATGGCACTCCAAACCCCGAAAGCCACTCCATAACCAGCGCCACAGTAGAGGCATGCTGGTCTCTTAAAAAATAAATAAATACGAGTTAACAGGTGCACTGCTGCTGTTTGTCCTTATCACACTGCACACACAAAAACATCTCACTGCTTGGTCACAATACAAAATAGTAAAAATGTCCCAGCCTCAAAACTGCAAAAACTACAAAACAACGCCAAATGTAGCCGGACGGGTATGGATAAAAATAGGGAACTTTAGTTTAAAAAATAAATAATCTATTTTTAATAAAAGTGAATTTGGTTAAAAACTTTACTAAAAGTTACCCTTAGGGCACATAGACCCGTTTGCAGAGGAGGCTTGAGACAGATTCACACGCTGGCACCAATTAAATTGCACAATTGTTTAATTAAATAAAATCCTAAATTTAAAATATTTACAGTTTAAAAAGACTAAATAGTTACAGTTTTTAAAAGGCAGTTATAGCTCAATTCAGAAATACAGTGCAATACAAAATATGTTAAAAGGGAAAAAGCCCACACACAGTCTCTCTCAGTAGTCCAGAGTCCACACTGGTGTAATCCGCTGCACCTAGAGACGTCACTCCAACCAACACCTGACCTGTGTGGGTGGTTGAGCTGGCATCAGTCGGCTTCAGCTCGGCCCGCAGGACGCGTGACGTAGCCCACGCCATGCCGTCCAGACAGCGGGCCTCAAACAGTCCCAGGACCCGCAGGAAGGCGAGGGACGACCCGGATGGGGAGCAGAACCAGTCGGGACAATCAATCCGGACTACAGCAGACAGTCACACGGCCACGAACAAACAGGAAACAGAACGGTCGCCAAAGGACAAACAGCAGCAGCTACCAAACATAAATATGAATTAAAATCTGAATTTGTAAGAAACAGAAAAACTGGCGCTTCAGTACTCACTGTGTTCCATCCACCTCAACAGCAAAGGGAAACAGGAAACTCGTACATGTCGCGAGAACAGTGGATCATCGCGACCCTGCACCTCAACGCTAGCGCGACACAGCTAGCACGGATGACGTGTCAACTAATGAGGACTACCCCTTTTTATACCGGAAGTAGCCCCAGACCCACCAATCACATCTCTGCATGTGTGGTGCATTCAATGGCCGCAGGTCATCCTGCTACACTAAAAATACTTGAATATTAAAAACCACATGATTGGTAATAATACAGGCAAACCGCCTGTTATTGAGAAGGGGGCATTTATATTTCATAATTATTTTTACACCGGATGTCCTTCCTGACACAACCACAGACTTCTGTGTAAAGCAAGAGAGCTACTATGGTGGGGGCTAAGGGCCATGCTCAAGGGCCCAGAGGGGAGCAAATGAGGGTGGAAGTAGGGCTGGGTCATATCATATCATTCCCAGTAATACCGGTAAAAAAAGCTTGCCCGGGCTAAAAGTTATATCATGATATGCTTATTTCATGACATAATACGTCAGGGCGTCCCGCCCCCTTAACAACCCAGCGCTTCGAACGACCAAATAACTGCGTACCCCCCCCCCCAGTCTGTACTGGTGTAACGCTAGCTAAAAAGCTAAAAACAAACAACGCGCACATCTCAGCTTCTCTTCGTTCAGCTGTAAACTACAGGTACAGACAGCTCGTCTGTCTCCCCCTCCCCCCAACCCCGCTCTGAGAAAGTTCACACGAGAACTGCTGTTGCGTCTCTCCTCGCTCTAAACTGCCAGTATAAACACGCACGGCTCAATTTTCTCGAGTTCCACAGTCAAGGTCCATGGACCGAGGCAGGTGATCAGAGACAGATCAGGCAGATAAATGGATCATTCCTGCATGAATAGATGAAACTGAAACACCAACAAGCTTCAGAGTCAGATGATCACCTTGTTACAAGTTCTGGAAGTTATACTTCATTTAAAGGCAACATATATTTTGTTGTATGTTTCATTTATGCTCAACAGATCTTAAGCGTCATTTTATTTAGTTGTTTTAGGAAACTACACCTACACTTTAGTTTTTGTGGTGGATTTTGTTGATCTATATTTTGTGCAGACTTTTTCAATCTAAATAACAGATCATTTTTATTTTTATACTTGGAGACTGAATACTTCACTAAATAATTTAAGTAAAATTACCCCTTGCTGTTTTTTTTTTAAATTTTACATAATACTTCAAAGCAACATGTTAAGTTAATTTTGTCAAATAAATACATTTGATCAAATTTTTTTTATATCACGAAACTTATCGTTATCGTGATAATGCTCTGAAATATCACAATATAATTTTTGAGCCATATCGCCCACCCCTAGGTGGACGCAAGTGTGTTTCAACATTCCCACCTACATTTTGATGTCATGAGCAAAAGGAGTTGAACCAGCAATCTTCCAATCACAGGCCCACCTTCACCTCTGAATAATGAATAAATAAGTTTGTTCTCTGATCAGTCTAAAGGGCGAGATACACTCGCGCGTCCTCACGATACGCCAATACGCAGCGTACGTATGCCCCGTACGCAGCGTAGCCCCGCGTAGCCCCTCAGGGCAAGTACGCGCAAAGGTATTTTTTTACTACGCATACGCGATTCGCATACGCGATGCGCGGTGTCTGACCTAAACTTCCCCGGCGCCGGACTGTTTTGTATGTTACACAAATGAAATAAATTCCTCTTTTTTATCGCTGATCGGGCCTTTTCTTTTGTTTTTTTGCCTAAAGTCAAGTAACCGCTTCTTCCTCCGTTCACTCGATGAATGAAATGAATGAATTCAGGTCCTACCTGGGTGCGCGATGTTTTATATATTCCCTGGTGGGCTGTGGTGGGCTGTGGGCTGCAGGAAAAGCACTCCCTGTTATTATTTTTATTTCTGAGAGAACTTTTTATAACATATATAGTAGAAAGACCGTATCAGAACACCGCAGAAGTCTGAGCGAGCTGCTCACGATAGGTTTCACTTTGAGCTGACTGAAATCTGTCAATCATTTCAGTAGGCGTGTCAAAGTGACCAATCAGCGAGCTCAGTTGAGTCCTCTCCGTGGAGCGAAAAACTAGCGGAAGTGACGATCGGAAGTGACGGTACGGAGGAAATGACGTAGAATTTGGAGCGAAAACACGAGAATCTACGCGAGAACATCAGCCGAGCTGTAGCAGATGCTCCGTATACGCGCGTATACGGGCATATACGCGCGTATACGGAGTCTGCTTCACTGTATCTCGGCCTTTAGAAAGTCTGAAACATTCAGACTTTGTGTGTAATTTTCCTGTCTGTCACTACTAAGAAAGTCTGAAACATTCAGACATTGTGTGTAATTTTCCAGTCTGACACTACCAGGGAGTCGTGAGATAAGAAGTTGAAACTGGGCTGATACAGGAACAGTCAGTTTCATCTCCTGATTTCATCACTATAGGCATCTTTGGAATTTTGTTATGAGAAGTTGAAACTAGGCTGATTCCATCACAGGAACAGTCAGTTTCATCTCCTGATTTCATCACATAGGCATCTCTGGAACTTTGTTGCTTTGGATCAAGTATTACTTGTGGAAAGAACCTGGCCAACTCTGTTTCACAAGTGATTCTTATCTAAAGGAATAAAAAGAAACAAGCTGAGCTCCCAGAGTTAGTTAGAGTCGGACGGGGATGTGCAATCGCTCGGATTTGTCTTAATGCTCGCTCTGCCTATGATTGACGAACGGCTCTCTCACTTTGATGTCAAACGGTAAGAGTATCTGTTTATGCATTAATACTTGTATGTATGTATGTTACTTGTTTGTTTTCTGGTTTGTTTTCTATTTAATATTCTATGGTTAAAATAAAGAACATTTGTCTTTAAACAAGAAATAGTTTCCAGTGTAAAGTCTCTTGAGCTATGATATTCTTTTGAGGATAATTGCCGATCTCTCTCTCGATCCTGCATAAATAATATTTCATAAAACATTTATGAATAAAAATTCATAAATTATTTGTAAAATAATATTTCATAAAACATTTTGGCGTTGCTGGAAGGATCATAAAGAGAGACTACATAATGCTCAAAAGAATGTTCAAGAGAAAATCAGCAAAGGGAGATAAGACACAGGACAGGACTGAAATACTACCAGGATGGGAAATACCCTGTTATCAGTCCATAGCATTGTGCCTGAGAGACGGAGCAGGACGTTGCGAGTCTTGGGAGGGGTCTCTACGAGATGGAGACCCTGAGACTTTGCTAGAAGTTCTACGAGCAGTAGACGTGAAAATAAAAACGCCAGTAGACGGACTGCAACGGCGTTTGTGGGTTTGTGCCACTGCCTGGAAGAGGCAGAATGAAATAAGTTTGAAACAGAAAAGGCACTCGAAGAAGCCGAGTTGACCTCTTCATTACAGCGTCAGCATGTGCAGTTGTTAACCACACAGCTAGAAAACATGGCCCGGATTGCTGAGGAAGCAGTGGCTCAGGTGTCCATGTTAAAAAGAGAAAAAAAGAGGAAGACGAAACGGTCTGTATCACCCAAAAGAGTACGGGCTTTTGTAGCTGGGTTAGGTACGGGATGGAATCCCTCTAACTGGAACGGAAATTTGTGGGGAGATAATTTAAGTGATGAAGAAGAGGAAGAGTCCACTACCTCATTACGCCCCTTATCCCGCAGCAAAAGTGTAAAACCAGTGCAACGGAGAAGGCAGGAACAGATAGTGAGACCAGATGTCTTACAAGCAAGAGTAGACGCAAATGGTCACCTGTTTATGAAAATGGTGTACAAGTTATGGATGCTGTCCCACAAGATCAACAACAGCCTGAACTGAGAATGATAACTGAAGATTACACTCAGGAGGAGGTAGCCTACTTGTCCAGGAGGCTCCATCAGCAGCCAGGAGAACATACAGATGTGTGGTTATCAAGATTAGCTGAAGAAGGAGCAGGTGAGGTTGACATAGATGCCCGAGATGGGTTGTCATTTGCTGGGTTGTCCACAGAAGCCACAGTGAATGCTGATTTCCGCAGAGAAGTGAGAGATTTAGGGAATGATTCTAGATCTCTATTTGATGTTTATGCTGAAGCTGTTCACCAGGTCTATCCAGCTTTCACTGACTGGCCAGAGATAACAGGACAGTGGGTCACTCTTCGGGAGTGTGTACAAAGATTGGTTCGATTGTGTGTGAGGGATGCTTTAACTGTTGCTGCTGTGGATCAGTATCAGCTGTTACCTATTCCAAAGGCTGTGAGGGATCAGCTGATAAGAACAGCCCCTGTACACTATCGCGCCGCAATCTTGACAGTAATGCTTGGTGCACCAGAGGTTTCTATGTCTGAGATTCGTAGTCGAATCATGGAGTTAGGAACATTGGGAGACTGGAGAACAGAAAGAGTAGAAAAACAGGAAAATGGTTTTCAGCATGTGGGCCATGGGCCAGAAAGGGATGCTCGAAGTAATGCACAGGGACCAACTCGTTCTGCTTTATGGAAAGCTTTAATACAGTCTGGGGTCCCAATGTCTGAAATAGACGGATTACCAACAGAAGAGTTGAGAGAACGATGTCAGGAAGAGGCATTAAAAGTCCGGTGTGCCAGATTCAATGTTGAACATTTGACCCAGGCAGGTGTGTTTCAAACTCCTGAGACCACCAGAGTGGCAAAGGTCTCCTCTGATTCTGAGTTTTCAGAGGACAATGAAGCAGTGAGGGTGCGAGTTGTGAGACAGGAAAAGGGAAAAAGAAGGGAGAAAAACAGAAAGTCCTCTGACTCTGAGTCTTCAGAGAACAATGAAGCAGTAAGAATGCGCGTTGTGAAACAGAAAAAGGAAAAAAGAAAGGTGAAAAACAGAACGTCACAGCTGTACCCTGATCTGTCAGACCTGCATAGCAGGTATGACGCTCCATTTAAAACAGGGAAATTTTGAGTTTGGGGTAGAGAGACCCCTACAGGTCAGATCCATTTAAAACAGGGAAATTTTGAGTTTGGGGTAGAGAGACCCCTACAGGTCAGATCAGTTTTGGTGGGGAAAGTAAAAATGAAACCTTTTATCTATGAAAAAACTAATCCTTGTCATTCTATCTGTCAACAAGCATTGTGTTCCTTCACAGCCTGGTGTTTTCTTGGCATCTGCTGGTGGGAGGATCAGAAGCGCGCAGAGGACGGCATGGCCAAACCTGGAAAGTGCCATGAGGGTGGAATCTCATGGGTTATCACGTTGTTTGTCGTCAGTGCCATGGTGCTGCAGAGGACGGCATGGCCAAACCTGGAAAGTGCCATGAGGGTGGAATCTCATGGGTTATCACGTTGTTTGTCGTCGGTGCCATGGTGCTGCAGAGGACGGCATGGCCAAACCCAGAGAGTGCCATGAAGGTGGTATCTCATGGGTTATCACGTTCTTTGTCATCGGTACCAGGGTGCTGCTAGGCGACCTCTCCTCCGCAACACCGGAATGTGTCCTGGAGGAGAAAAAGGGGGCCTTGCCGACTACTATGAAAACAGAAGAACTGTGTCATGAAACAAGATAACTTTGGACGTCCTACGAATCAGTCATGCGTAATGGCAAGTGTGAGCAGTCATTGTACTTTCTACGCATGCAGGAAGTGTTTCAACGGACATGACATTCCAGAGAATGGTAACCACTCATAACCATGGGTGAAGAAGATTGTGGAACATTTCTGACGCTCGTTTGATTTAAGATTGTTGTTTTTTTTGTTTGGTTGTTGTTGTTGTTTGTTTTTTGGGTTGTTGAACTGATCAGAGACCAGAAGGTGGAGTGAATAATGAATAAATAAGTTTGTTCTCTGATCAGTCTAAGAAAGTCTGAAACATTCAGACTTTGTGTGCAATTTTCCTGTCTGTCACTACTAAGAAAGTCTGAAACAGTCAGACATTGTGTGTAATTTTCCAGTCTGACACTACCAGGGAGTCGTGAGATAAGAAGTTGAAACTGGGCTGATACAGGAACAGTCAGTTTCATCTCCTGATTTCATCACTATAGGCATCTTTGGAATTTTGTTATGAGAAGTTGAAACTGGGCTGATTCCATCACAGGAACAGTCAGTTTCATCTCCTGATTTCATCACATAGGCATCTCTGGAACTTTGTTGCTTTGGATAAAGTATTACTTGTGGAAAGAACCTGGCCAACTCTGTTTCACAAGTGATTCTTATCTAAAGGAATAAAAAGAAACAAGCTGAGCTCCCAGAGTTAGTTAGAGTCGGACGGGGATGTGCAATCGCTCGGATTTGTCTTAATGCTCGCTCTGCCTATGATTGACGAACGGCTCTCTCACTTTGATGTCAAACGGTAAGAGTATCTGTTTATGCATTAATACTTGTATGTATGTATGTTACTTGTTTGTTTTCTGGTTTGTTTTCTATTTAATATTCTATGGTTAAAATAAAGAACATTTGTCTTTAAACAAGAAATAGTTTCCAGTGTAAAGTCTCTTGAGCTATGATATTCTTTTGAGGATAATTGCCGATCTCTCTCTCGATCCTGCATAAATAATATTTCATAAAACATTTATGAATAAAAATTCATAAATTATTTGTAAAATAATATTTCATAAAACAACCTCTGAGCCACCACTCCCACAATAATGATTTAATACAGTGTAAGATTTAAATTAGCAGATATTTATGATGAACTACAAACACCTAAAAATGATTCCTTCACAGAGATATTTGGAGGGTTTTGAGGGAGAAAATCACAAGTTAAACAGAGACACACCTTTGATATAGTTTTGTTCAAATATGCCTATTTTAGTATCCTGATGCATGCTCTATAACCCATGCAGAAAAAAGTTAAGTCTGGTCCTCTGGAAGTTTATACAATTCTTTGTTTTTGAACCTGTCCAGAGGACCAGACTTAACTTAGTGTTAATATGTTCGGGCTAACCAGAAGCCATGGCTGACAGCTGAGGTCCACAGACTCCTGAAAGCCAGGAATGCTGCCTTCAAAGCGGGAGATCAGGTGGGCCTGAGGGCAACCAGAAACAACCTGGACTGGGGCATCAGAAAGGCAAAGAAGCAGTATTCCGGGAAAATAGCTCACCGTTTCAAGGACAGCAGGGATACACGCAGTCTGTGGCAGGGAATACAGACCATCACAAACTACAAACCACCCCCCCAGACCTGTGACAGCTCAGCCTCTGCGCTGAATGAACTGAATGAGTTCTTTGCTCGGTTCGAGGCAAGTAACAGCACACCAGCACATAAACTCCCCCCCTCTCCTGATGGCCAGGTGCTGACGCTGTCCTCAGACAGCGTAAGGCGATCATTCATCAAGATTAACGCCCGGAAGGCCTCTGGTCCTGACAACATACCTGGTCGTGTGCTGAAGGACTGTGCAGGGGAACTCGCAGCGGTCTTCACGGACATCTTTAACATCTCACTGAGCCAGGCCATCGTCCCCACCTGTTTCAAAGCCACCACCATCATCCCTGTCCCAAAGAAGGCAACGCCCGCATGCCTCAATGACTATCGCCCAGTAGCACTCACCCCCATCCTGATGAAGTGCTTTGAACGGCTAGTCATGAAAAGCATCACATCTGTCCTCCCTGCCTCCCTGGATCCCTTCCAATTTGCATACCGACCTAATCGCTCAACCGACGATGCCATCTCCTCTGCCCTTCACACAGCTCTCACACATCTGGACACGAAGGACTCCTATGTTAGAATGCTGTTCATCGACTTCAGCTCGGCATTCAACACCATCATCCCCCAACAGCTCATCCTTAAACTGGACAGTCTGGGGCTGAACACCTCAATGTGTAACT
The DNA here is from genome assembly GCA_038048925.1 of Garcialebias charrua. Lineage (NCBI taxonomy): Eukaryota > Metazoa > Chordata > Actinopteri > Cyprinodontiformes > Rivulidae > Garcialebias > Garcialebias charrua. The sequence goes on from JBBPBX010012953.1 coordinate 28,038, forward strand.
GGCTGCTAGACTTCCTGACCGGGAGACCACAGACAGTGCGGGTCGGGAGTAACACATCTAGCACCATCACATTGAACACAGGGGCCCCACAAGGATGTGTGCTGAGCCCCCTTCTATTCACCCTGCTAACACACGACTGCACACCATCATACAGCTCCAACCACTTCATCAAGTTTGCGGACGACACAACAGTGGTGGGTCTCATCAGCAACAACGATGAGACGGACTACAGGAACGAGGTGAGCCGCCTGGCCTTGTGGTGCGGACACAACAATCTCACTCTCAACGTGGAGAAGACAAAGGAGATTGTTGTGGACTTCAGGAAGAGGGATGCCCAACATGCCCCTCTGACCATCAACAGCACCGCAGTGGAGAGAGTAGACAGCACCAAGTTCCTGGGAGTGCACGTCTCAGAGGACCTGTCCTGGAGCAGGAACACTGCATCACTGGCAAAGAAGGCTCACCAGCGTCTCTACTTTCTCCGCAAGCTGAAAAGGGCTGGAGCTTCAACCCCCATCATGTGCACCTTCTACAGAGGTGCCATAGAAAGTGTCCTGACCAGCTGCATCACTGTGTGGTTTGGTGCATGTACTGCATCCTGCCGCAAGAGCCTCCAGCGCATTGTGAGAGCAGCTGAGAAGATCGTGGGCACCTCCTTTCCCTCACTGCAGGACCTACACAGCAACCGCCTCACTCGGAAAGCCCTCTGCATGGCAGGTGATCCCACACACCCACTACACAGCTGCTTCAGACTGCTGCCATCAGGGAGGAGACTGAGGAGTCTCCAGGCTCGAACCAGCAGACTGAGAGACAGCTCTGTTCATCAGGCAGTCAGGATGCTAAACACTCTGCCTGCTCTGCCCCCCCTCCCATTTGAACTGCCTTAACACTAAAACTTTCTCACACATTACCACACAACACAAAGATTTTAACACTGGACTCTGTGTCATCAAACGGGTTATTCACTAAACTCTCGGTCATGTGCTCATACAGTTTGCACTACTTCTCATACTTGCACTAATGTTTGTATTACATCACTGCCTATAGTCATAATACTGTTTACATTCTCTGTTTACATTTATTAATACTGTTTACTTTTATTACTACTGCTTACATTTAATTACTACTGTTTACATTTACACTACTCTAATATCTACACCACTGCTGATACATATACAGTGTGCTCTGACCGGTCTTATTTAGGGATGCCCAATGTGCCTTACTGCATATGCCACTTTTTGCCTCTATAACAACATCAACTACTACCTCATACATATACTGTGTACATTAACTCATACGCTGCTTTGCCACTTTGCAAATGTCAATGCTAGAAACCTTTAGTTTATTTTAGTTATACTTTTTATACTCTTTTTTTATACTAGTATGCAAAAACTCAGGACAGTATTATGTTCATTAAATGTTTAATGTTTTAGTTTTAGAGTTGGTGTAAATTTTCATACTCTTATACCACTATGCAAAAACTCAGGACAGTGTTAGTTTTACTATTTTATGCTTATGTCTATTATTATATGTTTCAGTGTTTCAATGTTTAGATGTTTACTGTTGCACCGAGGGACTGAGAGAAACGCAATTTCGGTCCTGTGTATGTCCTGTACAGTACATATTGCAGATCTGACAATAAAGTTGACTTTGACTTTTGACTTTGATATTGTTTACTTCCAAAAACTAAAGCAACAGCAACTACAAATTATACCAGGGTATATACAGAAATTCTTGAGTTAATTTTATTTTTTTACAGGCCCGGAGGTGGGGCACGCTGGCGAGCGGCTGGTGGCCGGGCTTTTACCCATGGAGCCCGGCCGGGCACAGCCCGAAGAGGAGACGTGGGTCCCCCTTCCCATGGGCTCACCACCTGTGGGAGGGGCCAAAGGGGTCGGGTGCAATGTGAGATGGGTGGTGGCCGAGGGCGGGGACCCTGGCGGTCTGATCCTCGGCTACAGAAGCTGGCCATTGGGACATGGAATGTCACCTCTCTGGTGGGGAAGGAGCCTGAGCTAGTGTGTGAGGTTGAGAGGTTCCGGCTAGAAATAGTCGGACTCACCTCAACGCATGGCTCTGGCTCTGGAACCAGTTTCCTTGAGAGGGGTTGGACACTCTTCCACTCTGGAGTTGCCCCTGGTGAGAGGCGCCGAGCAGGAGTGGGCATACTGGTTGCCCCCCATCTTGGTGCCTGTACGTTGGGGTTCACCCCGGTGAACGAGAGGGTAGCCTCCCTTCGCCTACGTGTGGGGGGACGGGCTCTGACTGTTGTTTGTGCCTATGCGCCAAACGGCAGCTCAGACTACCCACCCTTTTTGGAGTCCTTGGAGGGGGTATTGGAGAGTGCGCCTCCTGGGGACTCCCTTGTTCTACTGGGGGACTTCAACGCTCACGTGGGCAATGACAGTGAGACCTGGAGGGGTGTGGTTGGGAGGAACGGCCCCCCTGATCTGAACCCGAGTGGTGTTCTGTTGTTGGACTTCTGTGCTCGTCATGGATTGTCCATAACGAACACCATGTTCAGGCATAAGGGTGTCCATATGTGCTCTTGGCACCAGGACACCCTAGGTCGCAGTTCGATGATCGACTTTGTTGTCGTCTCATCTGATCTGCGGCCGCATGTCCTGGACACTCGGGTGAAGAGAGGGGCGGAGCTGTCAACTGACCACTACCTGGTGGTGAGTTGGCTCCGATGGTGGGGGAGGATGCCGGTCAGACCTGGCAGACCCAAACGTATTGTGAGGGTCTGCTGGGAACGTCTGGCAGAGTCTCCCGTAAGACGGAGCTTTAACTCCCACCTCCGGGAGAGCTTTGAACACGTTCCGAGGGAGGCGGGGGACATGGAGTCCGAGTGGGCCATGTTCCGCGCCTCTATTGTCGAGGCAGCTTATCGGAGCTGTGGCCGCAAGGTTGTTGGTGCCTGTCGTGGTGGCAACCCTCGAACCCGGTGGTGGACACCGGCAGTGAGGGATGCTGTCAGGCTGAAGAAGGAGTCCTATTGGGCCTTTTTGGCTTGTGGGACCCCGGAAGCAGCTGATAGGTACCGGCAGTCCAAGCGGCATGCGGCTCGGGTGGTTGCTGAGGCAAAAACTCGGGCGTGGGAGGAGTTCGGAGAGGCCATGGAGAATGACTTCCGTACGGCTTCGAGGCGATTCTGGTCCACCATCCGGCGTCTCAGGGGGGGAAAGAGGTACGCGACCAACACCATTTATGGTGGGGGTGGCGTGCTGCTGACCTCAACTCGGGATGTTGTGAGTCGGTGGGCGGAATACTTCGAAGACCTCCTCAATCCTACTGGCACGTCTTCCACTGAGGAAGCGGAGCCTGGGGACTTTGGGTCGGGTTCTCCGATCTCTGGTGCTGAGGTCGCCGAGGTGGTTAAAAAGCTCTGCGGTGGCAAGGCTCCGGGGGTGGATGAGATTCGCCCGGAGTTCCTTAGGGCTCTGGATGTTGTAGGGTTGTGTTGGCTTACGCGACTCTGCAATATCGCGTGGACATCGGGGGCAGTTCCCTTGGATTGGCAGACTGGGGTGGTGGTTCCCCTATTCAAAAAGGGGGACCGTAGGGTGTGTTCCAACTATAGGGGGATCACACTCTTAAGCCTCCCTGGTAAGGTCTATTCAGGGGTTCTGGAGAGGAGGGTCCGTCGGATAGTCGAACCTCGGATTCAGGAGGAGCAGTGTGGTTTTCGTCCTGGTCGTGGAACACTGGACCAGCTCTACACCCTCAACAGGGTCCTGGAGGGTGCGTGGGAGTTTGCCCAACCAGTTTACATGTGCTTTGTGGACTTGGAGAAGGCATTCGACCGCGTCCCTCGGGGGGTTCTGTGGGGGGTACTCCGGGAGTATGGGGTACCAGGCCCTTTGATAAGGGCTGTTAGGTCCCTGTACGACCGGTGTCAGAGCTTGGTCCGCATTGCCGGCAGTAAGTCAGGCTCGTTTCCGGTGAGAGTTGGACTCCGCCAAGGTTGCCCTTTGTCACCGATTCTGTTCATAACTTTTATGGACAGAATTTCTAGGCGCAGCCAAGGTGTTGAGAGGATCCGTTTTGGTGGCCTTAGAATCGCTTCTCTGTTTTTTGCAGATGATGTGGTCCTACTGGCTTCATCAGTTCGTGATTTACAACTTTCACTGGAGCGGTTTGCAGCCGAGTGTGATGCGGCCGGGATGAGGATCAGTTCCTCCAAATCCGAGGCCATGGTCTTGAGCCGGAAAAGGGTAGCATGCCCTCTCCGGGTCGGGGAGGAGGTCCTGCCCCAAGTGGAGGAGTTTAAGTATCTCGGGATCTTGTTCACGAATGAGGGAAAACTGGAGCGTGAGATCGATAGGCGGATAGGTGCAGCGTCCGCAGTGAAGCGGGCGCTGTACCGGTCTGTCGTGGTGAAGAGAGAGCTGAGTCAAAAGGCAAAGCTCTCAATTTACCGATCGATCTACGTTCCCACCCTCATCTATGGTCATGAGCTTTGGGTTATGACCGAAAGAACAAGATCTCGGATACAAGCGGCTGAAATGAGTTTTCTCCGCAGGGTGGCTGGACTCTCCCTTAGAGATAGGGTGAGAAGCTCAGTCATCCGGGAGGGACTCGGAGTAGAGCCGCTGCTTCTCCACATCGAGAGGAGCCAGTTGAGGTGGCTCGGGCATCTGGTTAGGATGCCTCCTGGACGCCTCCCTGGTGAGGTGTTCCGGGCATGTCCCACCGGGAGGAGACCCAGAGGAAGACCCAGGACACGCTGGAGGGACTATGTTTCTCGGCTGGCCTGGGAATGCCTTGGGATTCCCCCAGAGGAGCTGGCCCAAGTGGCTGGGGAGAGGGAAGTCTGGACCTCCTTACTTAGGCTGCTACCCCCGCGACCCAACCCCGGATAAGGGGAAGAGAACAGATGGATGGATGGATGTTTTCAAGTCTGTATTTTATTGTAAAAGCAGTTCCAATGATCACAGTGTGATGTTTTGCAACTTCATCAAGAACCTTGTGCATAACCAAATAATAAAATATGTTTTTAATACATCTTTATTGTAAAAATCTATACTAAAATGGAAAATACATGGTTTTATAGCAGGCAGAGAAGGCAACAAGGTAGGATTACGAATTAGGTTTAAAAATTACAGCTCATGAGGTACTTCAAATACAGAATGACATCTCTTCCACAACATGCTGTCAAAGCCTTTAACGTGTTCTTCTTCTAGTGGTGGCTAAGAAATAGCTTGAGGGAACACTACCGCCACCAGGTGGTAAGACGAGTAGGATTCTAGATCCCGCCCACAGAAAGGGTACAGAATGGTAATGGAAATACAACCACACGTGAGCCGATCCGAATTTAACCAATCTGATCCGATCTGCATCGAGTGAGTGGAAAAAGGGCATAAGCCTCTCGGCTGTTACCAATTACTGGCTTCTGAATCTGGTGTTCTCTATCCAAAGGAAAGATTACAAAATGCATAAAAATGATAAATAAACAGCTGTGCCTCATAGGCCTGGTGTTGGAGAGTAGTTTGATGTAAGATTTGTGTGGGTGGCTCAAAAGACCTGAATGGTTTTGACCAAAAACAGTGATTTATTAAATATTAAATTGTGAAAAATTATAAAATGCATAAAAATTGAGAAATCAACAGCTGTGCCTCGCTGATCTGGTCTTGGAGAGTAGTTTGATGTAAGATTTGTGTGGGTGGCTCAAATCATGTAAAATATATTATTTTTTGTTTTTGAAGAGTGACGCGCTCGAAAATTTGTTGACAGTCCCTAAGCGAACCATGACGTCTCTGAGTAGGGGCAGACTTAGCGCGGCTGCCCGAAATAAGACTCTATGAAGCAGATAGACGAGAGCAACACACTGCTGAAGACACGGAGCTCGAATATCCCACGTCCAATTTGAAAATAACTTCACTGCGGTTGCCTCTTGGTCCAAGGAGAGCCACGCGTGTTTGTACCGACAGTTTTTAAAGCAAGGGAATCAAGGCTCGCACCGGCTACTCAGAGCGGGGTGGGGGGGGGAGGGGGAGACATTTGATCCTCTGTACCTGCAGTTCAGAGCAGGAGGAGAGAAGCTGACATGACACGCTTTGATTGTTTTTATCATTTTAGCTAGCGTTACACTAGTACACCCTGGTGGAGGGGGGTGCACAGTTCAGTTTGAAGCGCTCGATTGGGGGGCGGGCGCCCTTACATATTACATCATGAAATCATGTTATAAATTATTTGGTTCTAGGATGAAGTCATACAAAAAAAGTCAAAAATTAAAAGTGGCCAAAGTCCTTTGGACAGTTTAAAGTTAAAGAATTCACAGACCATCCATCTACCCATCTACCACCCAGCAGCAACTTTACCAGGGAAACTCTGGCAGTTTCAAAGATCACAGTAGCTGTGTTTCCATCCATTTTCATTTCGATTTTTGAGCTAATTTTTGAAATCTCGCAAATATGTAAATACAAATTAATGCGAAGCAGAAGTGTTTCCATCTGCTGGCTTGAAGCGCATCTACCAAGCCACGCACAGCGTCATTACGTCAGACGTCAGCGTCATTACGTCAGACGTGAGCACTGCGCATGTCTACAGTAAACAGGAAGTAGCAGTTGAAAACAGAACCTGGCCACACATCTCGTCAAAATGGAGAGAATATTTCAGGTACGTGTTGCTATCGGTCGAGTTGTATTTATTCTGTCATACAAACTAGTTTTAGCGATGTTACATGTTGTCCGGAGCGGAAACAGCTGATCAGTCACGTGACGTGAATGTTCGCTTCGGCAGCACGAGTCGGCAAATGTGTTTCCATCTGTCGCTGTGCGCATCTGCTCATTTTCGAACATCCCAAAAACCACCTCAAGCGAGCGTATAAACTTTTTGGCGAACTTGAGAAAGTAAATACGGATTTTGCCGTTTCCATTAAGCTTTTCTGCTGCGATACTTCAAAATGCGCACCTAGAAACCTTGATGGAAACACGGTTAGTGTGATGTTTTAAATCAACTTTATTTATAAAGCACATTTTAAAAACCACAGGGTCAACCAAAGTGCTGTACAATAACATAAAAGACAAGTTAATTAAAAACTATAAAAAGCATACAAAAATAAATACATATACCAGTCTTACTGCAGGTGTGTTAACATGCCATAAAAGATAAGATCACGTGTTAAAAGCCAAGGAATAAATGTGTGTTTTTAAATAAGATTTAAAAAGTTTTGAGGACTGTCAGCAGCAACTGCTCAGCTGATCTGAGATCGGGGAGGGCAGGAAGGTTGAAGCAGCTCAGACAAATATGGTTTTGCAACTTTATCAAGCACCTTGTGCATAACTAAATAATAAAATATGTTTTAATACATCTTTATTGTAAAAATACTAAATTGGAAAATACATGGGTTTAAAGAAGGCAACAAGGTAGGATTATGAATTGGGTTTAAAGATTACAGCTCATGAGGTACTCATTATAGCATGACATCTCTTTCACAACATTCTGTCAAAGCCTTTATTGTGTTCTTCTTCTAGTGGTGGCTAGTACTGTAGTAAATAGCTTGAGGGAACACTACTGCCACCATGTGGTAAGACGAGTAGGATTCTGGACCCCGCCCACAGAAGGGGGACAAAAAAGCTGTGGAAACAGAACTTAGATGTGACCCGACCCGAACTGAGCCGATCTGAGCCGATCCAACCCGAGCCGAGCGGTGGAAAAGAGGCATAACTTACCTGAATTTTTAACTTATATGACTTCTGTCGAGCCTGAAGCCATTGTGTTAGAGCGCGTGGTGTCCCCCTCCCTGCCTGCTCGGTTTTGCTCCGCTCGGCTCGCTCCCAAGTCACGTGACCAGTCAAATCGCAGCCCGTGCAATTCGAGAATTGCGTTTTAACATATCGCAAGATAGTCGCAAATGCGATTAATCGTTCAGCCCTAAATGAGAGTAGGACTTCTCTTAAACAGCTGGAGAAACAAAAACAGATTGTGGGACAGCTTCTTGGTCATGGCTGCTGTGCAGATAGTTTGATATATGTTCTGTCAAAAATGAGATTTAAACAAGGAAAAGGTGACCCCAAGGGCTTCAAATCATTCCTCAAAAAAGTTGGCATTGATCTAAAACTGATTGTTCGATGCGTGGGGAACAGACTTCATGTTATGTTCCTTTTAGCAGGAATATTTTTCAGTTACAGAACACAAATTTTAGATTACCTGCAGCATTTTTGCAACTGTATCAGGGGATTACGCACATCAATCATCAAGGACCTCACCAACGCTTCAATTACTGTTCACCTGCAGAGCCTGGGTCTGTTGGGGAAGATTGTAACTGGGCCATGGATGTCTCTCCTCTATGGTAACAAGGCTAGCAAAATGAACCCTGAGGTTGTTCCCTTCTTGAAGTGTGCTGTTGAAAACCTGACCAAATTTGAAGAAGAACCGCTTAATGTCCTCAAAGTAGGGATGCGCGGTATAAACGGTACACGGCATAAACTATATAAATTTAGCCTACGATAGAGATCGGTCTTCTACCGGCTAACCGCAGAAAATCACAGTTTTCAGATTTAATCTTTACTTTTTTTAGTTTAAAACTGTGCATAAGTGGTGTTGAAGTATACAATCAGAGTTGTCAGAGTTAATCGATACTTTTTTGTGTTGAAAACTGTGCGTAAGTGGTGTTAAAGTATTTTCTTCGAGTGCTAAGTAGCGAAGCTACAAGCTAACTTTGTCCGGCTTTACCATATCGTACATTCCTACCTCAAAGCCAAAAAGTATGTTTTTGAGAATCCATTGAAGCAGAATGATGTCCTCAGCTGTCTACAAAAAGTGGATGATGAATCCCAGAGTGAGCTGAAAGAGACTCTTCACGTCCTCTTCAAGGCAACGGTCAGAGTGCTAACCCGGCAGCTACAACCATACCTCTCAGCAGTCTTGTCAAATCCCTCCACTGCAATGTTGGAGCAGACCAAGTCAGCCCCTATTGATAACATGTTTAGTGAAATAGTTATCACCATGGTTGATAGCCAGCACCACCGCACACCAAATTCCACTATGGGATACATCGACGGGAAGGTGCGTGCAAAGCAGAACAAGACCCTTGAATGGTTGAAAAAGAAGGACTGTATTGAGCAGAATCGCCTCGTCCTGTTTGCTGTCAAGCGGGCAAAGCAAGTGAGGAGAATCACAAAGGAACGGGAAAGACTATGTGAAAAGGAATACCAGGTCAGACAAGAGAAGATGCAAAAGAAGGAAACCAAACATCGGAACACAGTGGAGAAGAAATTGAAAGCAGCAGTAGAAAGTGGTAAACTTAAGGATGAGCTGGCCGAAGAACTGGGTTTGAGTGAAGAGCAGAGAAAAGTTCTTGGTGATGTTGTCAACAATCCCAAGAGTCTGGTTGATTGTTGTATTGACCATGTCTGGTTTTCTGAAGAGGATGGATGCAATGCACTTTACCGTGGTAGGGTGTTGAGAGTGTGGCAAAAGAGAAATGTGCTGGTGAAGATTCTCAGTCGTCCAGGACATGATAAAATCAAAAAAGGTGTTCAATACAGAACAACTGGACTTTATTTGTAACAGAAGACATTTCACTTCCCATCCAGGGAGCTTTATCAATTCAATGAGCAGACTGTGAGAGAGTGAAGTTATAAAACAGAATGAGCCACTGACACACACCAACCTATGTTGATTGGAAGCTAACACACACACATACTTGGGATTAGGGCTGGGCCATATCATATCGTTCCCGGTTATACAGGTAAAAAAAAAGCTTACCCGGGCAAAAAAGTTATATGCTAATTTCATGACGTAATACGTCGGGGCGCCCAGCCCCCTTAACATCCATGCGCTTCAAAAGAGCAAACCGAGCTGCGCACCTCCCTCCACCTGTTGGTACTGGTGTAACGCTAGCTAAAATGCTAAAAACAAACAACGCGTCTCAGCTGTCTCGCCCCCTGCTAAACTGCACAGGTACAGAGAGCTCGTCCCTCCCCTCTCTCCCCGCCCTGCGCTGCTCAGCGTGTGTGGGCTTGTCTCTCCCTCGCTCTAAAACAGTTTGTACATACGCGTGGCTCAGCTGTCTCATACAGTCGTTCCAGAGGCAGGTTACAGATTTTAAAATTCCTTTTATTTAGTTGTTAGTTGTTTTAAGAAACTACACATGCACTTTAGTTTTTGTGGTGGATTTTGTTGATCTATATTTTGTGCAGACTTTTTAATCTAAATAACAGATCATTTTATTTTTTTATTTTTATACTTGGAGACTGAATACTTTACTAAATAAAGTAATTTCAGTAAAATTACCCCTTGTTGTTTTTAAAATTTTATATAATACTGCAAACCAAAATGTAAAGTTAATTTTGTCAAATAAATAAATTAGATTTTTTTTTGTTATACAGGTAGTCCCCGACTTACGAGCAAGTTCCGTCCCTAGGGGGCGCTCGTATGTCAAAAATTCGTAAGTAGGATCACATAGTAAAAAATAAAAAATAAATAAAAAAATAAAAAAATAAATATATATATATATATATATTTTTTTTTTTTTACTTTTTTTACATTATTTTTTTTTTTATAAATGAATACATGTACAGTACCCCTCCCTGGGCTGCCACCTTACCGTGGTGGAGGGGTTTGAGTGTCCCAATGATCCTAGGAGCTATGCTGTCAGGGGCTTTATGCCCCTAGTAGGGTCACCCAAGGCAGACAGGTCCTAGGTGAGGGACGAGACAAAGCGCAGCCCACAAGACCCCTTATGATGAATAATATAAATGGAAACAATGTTCCCTCGCCCGGACGCGGGTCACCGGGGCCCCACTCTGGAGCCAGGCCCGGAGGAGGGGCACGTTGGCGAGCGCCTGGTGGCCGGGCTTTCACCCATGGAGCTCGGCCGGGCACAGCCCGAAGAGGAGACGTGGGTCCCCCTTCCCATAGGCTCACCACCTGTGGGAGGGGCCAAAGGGGTCGGGTGCATTGTGGAATGGGTGGTGGCCGAGGGCGGGGACCCTGGCGGTCTGATCCTCGGCTACAGAAGCTGGCCATTGGGACATGGAATGTCACCTCTCTGGTGGGGAAGGAGCCTGAGCTAGTGTGTGAGGTTGAGAGGTTCCGGCTAGAAATAGTCGGACTCACCTCAACGCATGGCTCTGGCTCTGGAACCAGTTTCCTTGAGAGGGGTTGGACACTCTTCCACTCTGGAGTTGCCCCTGGTGAGAGGCGCCGAGCAGGAGTGGGCATACTTGTTGCCCCCCATCTCGGTGCCTGTACGTTGGGGTTCACCCCGGTGAACGAGAGGGTAGCCTCCCTTCGCCTACGTGTGGGGGGACGGGCTCTGACTGTTGTTTGTGCCTATGCGCCGAACGGCAGCGCAGATTACCCACCCTTTTTGGAGTCCTTGGAGGGGGTATTGGAGGGTGCGCCTCCTGGGGACTCCCTTGTTCTGCTGGGGGACTTCAACGCTCACGTGGGCAATGACAGTGAGACCTGGAGGGGTGTGGTTGGGAGGAACGGCCCCCCTGATCTGAACCCGAGTGGTGTTCTGTTGTTGGACTTCTGTGCTCGTCATGGATTGTCCATAACGAACACCATGTTCAGGCATAAGGGTGTCCATATGTGCTCTTGGCACCAGGACACCCTAGGTCGTAGTTCAATGATCGACTTTGTTGTCGTCTCATCTGATCTGCGGCCGCATGTCCTGGACACTCGGGTGAAGAGAGGGGCGGAGCTGTCAACTGACCACTACCTGGTGGTGAGTTGGCTCCGATGGTGGGGGAGGATGCCGGTCAGACCTGGCAGACCCAAACGTATTGTGAGGGTCTGCTGGGAACGTCTGGCAGAGTCTCCCGTAAGACGGAGCTTTAACTCCCACCTCCGGGAGAGCTTTGAACACGTTCCGAGGGAGGCGGGGGACATTGAGCCCGAGTGGGCCATGTTTCGCGCCTCTATTGTCGAGGCAGCTTATCGGAGTTGTGGCCGCAAGGTTGTTGGTGCCTGTCGTGGTGGCAACCCTCGAACCCGGTGGTGGACACCGGCGGTGAGGGATGCTGTCAAGCTGAAGAAGGAGTCCTATTGGGCCTTTTTGGCCTGTGGGACCCCGGAAGCAGCAGATAGGTACCGGCAGTCCAAGCGGCATGCGGCTCGGGTGGTTGCTGAGGCAAAAACTCGGGCGTGGGAGGAGTTCGGAGAGGCCATGGAGAATGACTTCCGTACGGCTTCGAGGCGATTCTGGTCCACCATCCGGCGTCTCAGGGGGGGAAAGCGGTACGCGACCAACACCATTTATGGTGGGGATGGCGTGCTGTTGACCTCAACTCGGGATGTTGTGAGTCGGTGGGCGGAATACTTCGAAGACCTCCTCAATCCTACTGGCACGTCTTCCACTGAGGAAGCGGAGCCTGGGGACTTTGGATCGGGCTCTCCAATCTCTGGTGCTGAGGTCGCCGAGGTGGTTAAAAAGCTCCGCGGTGGCAAGGCTCCGGGGGTGGATGAGATTCGTCCTGAGTTCCTTAGGGCTCTGGATGTTGTGGGGTTGTGTTGGCTTACGCGACTCTGCAATATCGCGTGGACATCGGGGGCAGTTCCCTTGGATTGGCAGACTGGGGTGGTGGTTCCCCTATTCAAAAAGGGGGACCGTAGGGTGTGTTCCAACTATAGAGGGATCACACTCTTAAGCCTCCCTGGTAAGGTCTATTCAGGGGTTCTGGAGAGGAGGGTCCGTCGGATAGTCGAACCTCGGATTCAGGAGGAGCAGTGTGGTTTTCGTCCTGGTCGTGGAACACTAGACCAGCTCTACACCCTCAACAGGGTCCTGGAGGGTGCGTGGGAGTTTGCCCAACCAGTTTACATGTGCTTTGTAGACTTGGAAAAGGCATTCGACCGCGTCCCTCGGGGGGTTCTGTGGCGGGTACTCCGGGAGTATGGGGTACCAGGCCCATTGATATGGGCTGTTAGGTCCCTGTACGACCGGTGTCAGAGCTTGGTCCGCATTGCCGGCAGTAAGTCAGGCTCGTTTCCGGTGAGAGTTGGACTCCGCCAAGGTTGCCCTTTGTCACCGATTCTGTTTATAACTTTTATGGACAGAATTTCTAGGCGCAGCCAAGGTGTTGAGAGGATCCGTTTTGGTGGCCTTAGAATCGCTTCTCTGTTTTTTGCAGATGATGTGGTCCTATTGGCTTCATCAGCTCGTGATCTACAGCTTTCGCTGGAGCGGTTTGCAGCTGAATGTGATGCGGCCGGGATGAGGATCAGTTCCTCCAAATCCGAGGCCATGGTCTTGAGCCGGAAAAGGGTAGCGTGCCCTCTCCGGGTCGGGGAGGAGGTCCTTACCCAAGTGGAGGAGTTTAAGTATCTCGGGATCTTGTTCACGAATGAGGGAAAACTGGAGCGTGAGATCGATAGGCGGATAGGTGCAGCGTCCGCAGTGAAGCGGGCGCTGTACCGGTCTGTCGTGGTGAAGAGAGAGCTGAGTCAAAAGGCAAAGCTCTCAATTTACCGATCGATCTACGTTCCCACCCTCATCTATGGTCATGAGCTTTGGGTTATGACCGAAAGAACAAGATCTCGGATACAAGCGGCTGAAATGAGTTTTCTCCGCAGGGTGGCTGGACTCTCCCTTAGAGATAGGGTGAGAAGCTCAGTCATCCGGGAGGGACTCGGAGTAGAGCCGCTGCTTCTCCACATCGAGAGGAGCCAGTTGAGGTGGCTCGGGCATCTGGTTAGGATGCCTCCTGGACGCCTCCCTGGTGAGGTGTTCCGGGCATGTCCCACCGGGAGGAGACCCAGAGGAAGACCCAGGATACGCTGGAGGGACTATGTTTCTCGGCTGGCCTGGGAACGCCTTGGGATTCCCCCAGAGGAGCTGCTCCAAGTGGCTGGGGAGAGGGAAGTCTGGGCCTCCCTACTTAGGCTACTACCCCCGCGACCCGACCCCGGATAAGCGGAAGAAAATGGATGGATGGATAGATGGACATGTACAGTACTGGACAGTCAACAAGCACTTAGCCTATCCTAACACAGTTTTTAAAGATGAAGGAATGAGTTGAATTGTCTCCCTTTCACATAAAGAGAAAGTAGCTCCCTTTATGGGAATGGAGCCTGCAGGGAGGAGGGAGTTAATTCAACTGACTCCTTCATACCCTGATGCATGCTCAATAATCCAGGTAGAAAAATCTAAAAAAGCTAAGTCTGGTCCTCTGGACATTCAAAAAAAAAAACTAAACAAAACAAAGCAAAAAAAACTGTAGAAACGTTTCGTCTTTCGTCCGAAAGACTTCCTCAGTCTGAGGTGCTGGGTTCAGCTCAGTCTTATAAATAGCACCCTCTCACAGTGTTACACAACCAGTTGGCTGATGACAGCCTGAAACCAGCTGCTCACATGATCAAGGAGGACCATCAGCCTAACAATGGATCGTTAGCACCCTGATGGTTGTTTGCTATTCACAGAGGGCTGAGTGATACCAGCAATCACAGCATTGTAGGAGGGGGACAGTTGAACTCGGAGGCCTCCACCCCTGTTTAATGATGGGCGGTTTCTTTTCACAAAGATGGCCTCCTTTACTCCTCTCTCAAACCATCGTTCCTCTCTATCAAGGATGTGAACATCTTCATCCCTGAAAGAGTGACCGCTGGCCTGGAGATGTTCTGAAGTCCACGCCCTTCAACAATCTGTTTACGCCCTCTGTAACAGCCAGTATCTGTAATGTGTTGTTGTTTTAAAATTAGCTCTTTTTTAATTACTCATTTGACTTACTGTTAGTGCTATCTTAAGATAACTTACCGAAACCCGTCTGAGCGCGTCGCAATTTGCTGCTCCTTTTAGCATTAGACCTCCCGAATCCGATGCTAATGTTAGCTTGTTCCTCTTCCGGTGTTCGCCAGCTCTGCTCGTTGCACGCGGCGATTTTGGGAGTTATCGCTGTTTCAGTCAAGACAACACAAAGTTCACCAAGTGTCTCCCGTAAATTAATCCGTATGGAGAAGGTCCTCGCTGCTGCGAGGCTGCTGTGAGGCTTCAGTGAGGCTGTACAGTTGAAGCTCCGCTCCATCGCGCCAGAAGAGGGTCCCGTTGCCGCCGGTCCCTACGCCGGGGGTCTGCTCGTTTAATTTTTGCCGGCTGCGCGTTGGGAGCGATCGCAAATACACTAAAAATTGAACTAAAACATAAAAATAACAATTATACTTTATTTATAAAGCCATTTAAAAAAAACACAGCTGCAACAAAGTGCTGTACACATGAAATTAAGAACATATAAACAAAAGATGAGATGAAATCATGAAAAACAACAGTCATGTGTTTAATACAGAAGTGGGTTGAGCCTAACCAGGGGTTGCTAGGTGAGGGGCTGGACTCAGGTTGGGGTGGGTTGTGGCTGCGGTTTGAGGTGATTGGCTGCGGTTTGTGACGTCACAAACCGCAGGAAGTGAGAAACGAACCGTTTGTATCACAGACAAATAAATCTACTTAGAGTAAATAAACCACTGGGTGCATTTCTTTGGCCTTAGGACTGTTTTTTATGAAGTACATACCCAAAGTTGAGTTAAAAAAAACATTAAAAAGTGAATTTTGCATGTGTGGTCCCCTTTAATGTCCTGTTCGTATTTCTACCTATTCACGGGTAAAAGTGGCCACTACTGATATGATCAGGTAGAGCTGGGCCATATCATATTGTTACCGGTAATACCGGTATAAAAAGCTTGCCCGGGCAAAAATCTTATATCATGATATGCTAATTTCATGACGTAATACGTCAGGGCGCCCCGCCCCTTAACACCCGAGCGCTTTAAACAACTGCGCACATCCCCTCCAACAGTCTGCACTGGTGTAAAACGCTAATTAGTTACTGCTAAAATGTTAAAAACAATGCGCGCGTCTCAGCTTCTCTCCCCCTGCTCTGCAGGTCACATACAGCTGTCCCCCCCTCCCCCGCCCCGCCACTCTGCTCCGCTCTGCTCCGAGCAGTCGCGGTGCAGCGTGTCCACCTCTGTAAACTGTTAAACACGCGCGGCTCCACTCACTCCATCAGACACAGTTCAGTTTAAAAAATGAATCAGAGGAATCACACGTTCTTGCATCATGAACAGATGAAGCTGAAACATGAACAAGTTTCACGGTCAGCTGATCAACTTGTAGAAGTTACAGCTCATTTAAAGTGGAACTAAACCCAAAATTAACTTTTTTTAGCTGATAAACTCCCTAGAATGTGTTTAAAATGTTATCTAGCACTATGGCTGTGTTTATTCTCACATAATTGTGTGTATCTGTGTAAATCGGCAATATTTGGTCTAAAAACGTGTTTACGGTAGTTCTAAGGGTTGAACTGGTGACTCACACCTTAATTTTCTTATTTGTCCAAACGCTCATGTGTGACATGTCTGCTCATGTGTGACGTCACACAGGTGGTTCAAGCAGAGCCAATCCCCTGCAGAGATGCATACCTTATATGGAAGTGCTACATTTCACTCCTGAAAAGCTTTTTCTTTTCTTTTTTTTTCTTCTTTTTTTAAAGCCTTTGGTTTTGGATGGAATGGGTGGAATAGATAAATTCATCTACATGTTTATTCTTTGTTGTTGCTTGGTGTATGTTGTTGGCTAGAGGTTTAATTTGTTTTAGGTTGTTGCTGGTGGAGGCGTGAACAAAAGCACATATAATTTGTTGTATGTTTCATTTATGCTCAAAAAATCTTAAGCTTAATTGTATTTAGGCTAGTTGTTTTAGGAAACTACACCTGCACTTTAAAAATGATCTGTTATTTAGATTGAAAAGTCTGCACAAAATATAGATTAAAAAAACACCACAAAAACTAAAGTGCAGGTGTAGTTTTACTTGGAGACTAAATACTTTACTAAATAAAGTAATTTCAGTCAAATTAGCCCTTGTTGTTTTTTAAAATTTTATATAATACTGCAAAGCAACATGTTAAGTTAATTTTGTCAAATAAATACATTTTTTATTTTTTTATTTTTTTTGGGTTATATCACGAAATTTATCGTTATCGTGATATACTCTGAAATATCACGATATAATTTTTGAGCCATATCGCCCACCCCTATGATCAGGACATGCATTCTTTTTTTATTAAGTTCAAGTCTGCAGGTATAGATGCTGTCCTGCGTATGTTCTTATTACTACCTATTCACAGGTAAAAGTGGCCACTACTGATATGATTACCTGTGAATAGGTAGAAATAAGAACATAAGCAGGACAGCATGTACACCTGCAGACTTGAACTTAACAACAAAAGAAAGCATGTCCTGCTCATACCAGTATTAAAGTGACCACTTTGACCTGCGAATAGGTAAGCAGGACAGCAACTAGACCTGCAGACTTCACATTAATAACAAAAGAAAGAATGTCCAGCTCATACCAGTATTAAAGTGGCCACTTTGAGCTGTGAATAGGTAGGAAAAAAACAACAGATACAAGCAGGACAACTTGTGTTGCATTTGGACTAGACTAACCACACCTTAATTACAAAAGAAATGTCCTGCTCATAACAGTTTGAAGTGAAAGTTATACTATAGCTATAACTATAATAATGGAATTTATAAGTTTAGGGTCATATGTTCAAAGTTTCCATTCTGCACTGTGAATAGGTAGAAGAACAATAAAGAAGTCAGTTCTGATATAAGAATGAAATTCAAGTAAATTCAAACAGTTCTATACTGTATGAGCTATTAGCATAAATCAAAAAAAGGATAAACTTGTCATTTCATAGATTTTAATAAAACAATTTACAGTTGCATATAACTTACATGTAACCGTAACATAAACAAAAGAAAATGTACATGCATGATGCATTGCAGTGCACTTTGTATACAATTGTTGCACATTGGTAGCAGCACCTACAGTGTGCAGAAAACAAACAAATAAACCAAAACAATGTGCAGTTCTGCATTGACAGAAATAAATACAAAAAGTGTGCACCTCAATGCACTTTCTATACAATTATTGCACATTGGCTGCAGCACCTACATTGTGCAGAAAAAATTGTACTTGAAACAATGTGCAGTTCTGCATTGAGTTATTAAACTTCTGTTATTAAACGTCCAGTCCATCCTGTCGCGCCCGCTGCATCCGTTGTGGTCATTCACCTGGTGGTACTTCTTTTTTAAGTTTTTTAGTTTGGTGGTCACCTGGTTCTTGTCCCGGTTATAACCGCGCTCTCGCATCAGTACAGCAATTCGCTCCAGCAGTGCACCATCCTTCACTGTACCGGTAAATCCCTTATTAATTTCCTCCTCTGCGCGCAGAGGCAGGAGTAGACGGGTTTCGGCATCACCCCAATTAGTCATTTCCGTGATGAAAAAGAAGAAAAACAAAAAGATTCTGCGAAGAATGATGCGCTAGCCAAATACAAATGTCCTGTTGAGCGTGACAGTGGGCGCGGGGAGAGTATGTCATCATTCCTCCCATTATTCAAATGAGTTTGAAGCCGGTCGCAGAAAGGTGAAAGGTGTGCGTCACACCTTTCACAAGTCGACAGAGCCGGGTTTAACACTACCTCTGCTGGCGGATCAGAGGAGAGTAAAATTTACTCGCCAATGCGCATTTTTTCTTTCTTCTGAATGCTCGTTGGAGGACTGAACACGCATCAAACCCGGACTGAAGCGTCTTATGAAAGGGGCTTATGAGAAGGTGCTGTTTGTTTGGTGCTGTTTATAATCAGCCTGATAAATCAGGTCTCTTTTGTAAAAAATGAGTCAGTGGAATTAAACTGTATAAAGGGATGAAAAAACTTTTTTCATCCCTTTATTTATTAAATAAAGGGATGAAAAAACTTTTTTCATCCCTTTATTTAATAAATAAAGGGATGAAAAAACTTTTTTCATCTGTATAAACCTGTAAAAATAATATTTATACAGTAAAAAAAATATATGTTTTGTGTTAAGAGGATTTAATTCTAACTTTTAAACTTAGCCAACATTAATAAATCAGGCATTAAAAAAATATGCATCACCTGTCCTTGTATCGAGCGTCCACTAAAGTGGCAACAGCATACAGGGGTTCATGTTCGATGTCATCAAATCACTTGCTGACAGCTTGGAGGAGAGTGCTTCTCAAAGTTTTGATGCCACTGTCCACACTGTTATCAGCGAGCAGGCGTTTAAAATGGTGACGGCTGGGATCACATCAGCTGCAGAGGAGGTTGTTGAGCTGATTTTTCTGGTTAACTCCTCAAAGGGTTCCATTACAGTCACAATTTTTTCCAGCAAACCCCACAGTTTGACTGACAGTGTTCCTGGCAAGTTGTTTAGCAATTTCTGGGTAATCCCTTTAGCTTTCACGTTGTCCAGCGGAAGTTTACCTTGCGGTTGGAACGAGTCCAGAAGTGATTTCTGTCGGCTCCTTTCGTTTTTCTCCCACCGGGCTAAACAATCATCATGCTCTTTACATTGGTGCTTTTTCAAATGTTTCGTCAAGTTCATCATATTATATGACGCGACAGAGCTTCCTCCTCTCTGTACAGCAGCTCTGCAGACATGCAAGCTGCTGTCTTGCTTTGCGGTGTTTCAGGAGTAAAACACATCCACACAGCAGACATGTTCGCGGACATGCAAAAATCAATAAACTCTGACCGACTCTGATGCCAAGATGAAAAGTTGGTTAGCCGTTAGCCACAGTCCTCCAGTCCTCAGTGGTTACTCACGTTTTACCTGGCTGCAAGGGGCAACCTAGGAAATGGATTTCCTGAATGTGAGGCGGGTCTAATTACTCTGGGCTCATAAGACACGCCTCCGTTCAGGAAATCCATTCCATAGTTTGAAGACAACTGCATCATGGATCGGAAACATCGGCAGGTTGGCTCGGAAAATCAGGTTGGCTCGGAAAATCCAGTATCGGATGCAGATACCGATACTGGATCGGATCGGCCCCATCCCTAGTCAAATCTGTTGACTCATATCCAAATTCCAGCTTTAACTTCTTAAGTTGTTGTGTTGTTAGCTGAATTTAGCCCCAGAGGAAAGCAGACAGAGGAAACACGCATGCACATTAGGTGAGCAGTAGATTCATGAGGGCGGGGAAGGGGGGATTCAGGCGGACACATGTAAACACAGAATTTGTCCGTGTCAACGCAGATATTTTCCTCTAATTAACATACCCAAAACCTACGTTACCCCCCACCGTGTCCGTGTAAACAGGGCCTATATACATCATTGCAAAGGTTATTTCTTAAATTTGAAAATATAATTAATGACGATTTTTTTCATGTGTTGCGCCTTGAGTAGAGCTGCACGATTAATCGCATTTGCGATTATCTCGCAATATGTTTAAACGCGATTCTCGAATCACGAGGGCTGCGATTTGATTGGTCACGTGACTTGGGAGTGAGCCAAGCGGAGCGGAGCAAAACCGAGCAGGCAGGCAGAGAGGGGGACATCGCGCGCTCTAACACAATGGCTTCAGGCTCGACAGAAGTCATAAAAGTTAAAAATTCAGGTAAGTTAGCCCATGTAAACGTGTATCTGATGAGACAGCGGGAGATAAACAGAGCGCAAGCTGGTCATGTGACCGGGCCTGTTGTTGACGCTGCCCTGTTAGCAGCTAGCTCAGCAAGCTAACGTTCTGCGTGAAAAAGCGCATTCATTATCTGATTTAAAAAAAAAACATTTTGTCATTAGTGATATGAATTAATACAGAACCAGTAAAACACACGTTTCGCGCAAGCTGATTTTTTAAAAACTAGTGGTGGTGTTGTTGTTAGCTTAGCTTTAGCATAGCTATTTAGATGAGGTGATGCATTTTCTCATTACGTGTACTGTATTACCAAACCTGGTCGTGATGTCACGACTATTATACTATCCTTATTGTCCGTTTTAAATAAAATTGTTAATTATTATGTTCAGTAATGTGAAGCTATTTAGTCATCACGTTTTGCATTCACTTAAAGGTGAAGTCTGCAGTTTCTGTAGAACATCAGCACTTAGAAAAAATTTCAACAAGCAAAGCATTCTGATCCCTCCCCCTCAGAGCCATATATGGCTCTGCCCCCCGTGGTCTGTTGAAATTCAAATTCAAGCTCTGTTTTTATTGGCTGATTCAAATTCAAGCTCTGTTTTTATTGGCTGGTTACAAACTTTGTTTTTATTGGCTGGAAAATGGCGGGTCACTTTTTCTTTTTAGAAATGCTTATTTACCACCTGGAGAAGCAAGGGGACAATATCTTTTTTTAGTTTTTTTCAGAGATTACCTCTCTAACATCAATCTAGTGACAGTGAAGAAATATGTTGAAAATATATTGTTAGAAAAGTTACATATAGCAGCTTTAACGTTGACAAACTGGGAAAAGCTAAAACCTGTACATTGTTTTTAACTAACAAAGTGAGAAGATTTTTCTGGTCCTCAATTTTTGCACGTGTGAGAGTGAGAGTGGAGGATGTGAATGTGTGTATATATTTTTTATTTTGTATTACAGGACATGTACTAAAGGATGACAGAGTGTCTCTCACAGACTGCGGTGAAGAAGAAGGCAGCAATGACTGAAGAGGAAGCTCAAATTTTCTGAACACAGCCTCATCACTGAATGTCCAACAAGATGGGGATCCAAAGAAATGATTGCCAGGGTGCTAGAGCAGCTCAAAGCCATTTCAGGTGCTGTCAGGTGACTGTTATGCATGCTCCCTTATCCCAACCTGGCAGGATATGGAGGTGTTTGAGTCTGTTCACAAGGCTCTGCATCCTGCTGTTACTGACTATAATGTTTACATTATTGTTCCAAGAGTTGTTCTTTTTTTTTTTTAACATCTAAAACATTTAATAAGAACAGATACTAGTTTATTTATTTTGTGTTCACTGAGTTTGAATTCCCAAAACGGGTTGGTTAAAGCAGATTCTCTGTTTTTTGCACTTTTTATGATGTTACTGGCTGGAAAGCAGTAAGTTTAAAAAAATTTATATCTATTTTTTTACATTTATTTATTAACTGTCATGAGAAGTTCAGACAGTAGTTAGGAAGTTCACTTAACATGTTTACTAGTGTTTATGAAACAAGAAAAAATAGAAATGGTGAAAAGAAAAGGCATAGATTTGTTTGCTTTATTGTAATCTCTGCTTTAAATAAATCTGACATTGTTTATTATAAAACAGATAGATTTATTGCTTCCGTTTGTTGAAAAATACTTGAGAAGGTATTAAAAAATAATAATCGCATTTTAAATCGCAATCGCAATTAATAGAAAAAAAATCTCAATTAGATTATTTTCAAACATCGTTCAGCCCTAGCCTTGAGTGCTATTTTTAGAACATGCCCCGCGGGCACCTCGTGGTCCCTGTGGGCGACCAGGTTGGTGACCCCTGCTGTAGCATCACCTGCGGGGCCACGCCTCGGCCTCGTCTCCCTCAGGTGGTGGAAGATTCAGTGAACATCCTTCTGTGGGCTCCGCTTCTCTGACAGATGTTTTTTAAAAATCTGACTGCTTCAATATGGTCTCCAGTTCTTTTTCAAACTCGTTCTGACAAATATATCCTTTTATTTTGAGCACCGCTCTTGAACTTCTATCACGACATGTGGACAGCTGTCAGTCAATCACTGAGGGACATGCCTCCATTCTAGCAACACACACACTGATTGATCAGCTCATGGCCAATGAGCCCACGTGGGTCACTTTTTATTTGGATCAGCACCACAAACATGCATCTGAAATGAATGACAGAAAATCTGACAAGTTACAAAACAATGCCCATAATTCCCAGACGTCATCTGCCACAGGTCTGTCTCCTTTAGAGGTATCTCTAGGCTACTTTCCACCATTGTTCCCCTCACAGGATTCAGATATAACCACTCCATCAGTCCAGCATCACATTAGGAGGTCTCGCAGAATCTGGCGCCAAACAAGGGCAGCTCTTCAGAGAACAAGCGACCAAAATAAAAGGATCGCTGACAGACGATCCACAGCTCCTGAGTATAAAGTGGGTCAGCAGGTATGGCTTTCTACAAAAGACATTACATTAACCTAAAAGACACAGCTAGAAAACTTGCCCCCATGTACATTGGCCCATTTTCCCATCACGAAAATCCTAAATCCCTCCGCTGTGCGACTACAACTACCTGCCTCGATGAGGATTCACCCTACGTTCCACGTGTCCCTCATCAAACCAGTGGTGTCTAATCCATCAAGTCCTCCAGCCAATCTTCCTCCCCTTCCCCGTCTGATCAACAATGAGCCTGCCTATACAGTCAGACGCCTGCTGGACGTACGTCATCGGGGGAGAGGATTACAGTACCTGGTGGATTGGGAGGGTTATGGTCCAGAGGACCGATCCTGGATCCCAAGATCTCAAATCTTGGACCCAGGTCTCATCTCCTCTTTTTACAGGGACCACCCTGAAAAAAGGACTAAATCGCCAAGAGGTGATTCTTGGGGGGGGGCGGGGGTGTCTGTAGGATATCCGTCTCTGTCAGCCACACTCACTCTTTTTTCACAGCGGTAGCAGTTTCCACAATCAACCACACACACCTGCACCTGATTCTGAGGAACGACTCTGGAGGAGCTTAAAAGCCTCAGCCAGACACTCCTTTGATGCCGGAACATTACCAAGTCTCTGGTAATTGGTGATGAACTGCTCCTAAGAAATATTTTATAGCCCTTCCACTATAATCCGGTTTTTGAATCTCCACAGTGAGTCCTGGATTCCACTCAGCCTTCCTAGGATTTTGGGTTTTGCTGTGAATTCTGTGAAATATTTTACTTTACAGAAAACTTGTGTTACCTGGGTTCTTTCTCCTTCAAGGTATTCTCTATAACTCCATCAGGTGGACTTTTCAAATCTTGGGGTAAAATCTAGCCATACACAATGCAGACATGCTAGCTTAGATGCTACACACTCCGTTTCTCCTACAATCCCCCACACCGGTGAACACCTGAAGTCACTATCATAGTTGTAAGCTAGTGTGAGACACAGAGGTGTCTCTGCCCTTCTGCCCTGTCGACAAAAACTTCAAAAGAGATGAGCGCCTGCTGAGCCAAGTGATCGAGGAGGAACACTGTTTCTTAAAGTCAAGTCAACTTTATTTGTAGAGCACATTTAAAACAGAAACTGTTATCAAAGTGCTTAACAACAACAATGGGAGTAAAATTAATGGAAAAGTACAAAACACTAAAGAGAAATGATGTCATCCAACATGCCACTGACCCCCCCCCCGGGAAAGAAAAACTCTTCGTGTCTACACAACTCACGTAAATGACATATTTTAGTTTGAAATCAGCGAATTTCGGTGAAAAGCGAACCAGATTCATTCTTTTATTTCAACAGTTTAATTTTGTGTTCATGTCTTTAATACAAAAACTAAAAAACATATTTCTTGTGTGAATCTCATCTCTTCATTCAGCAGTACACTGTAAAAAATAATTTACAGGTCACATCACGACTGGAGAGACAAACACCCCCATCATTCAGTGCATCATAGCATCCAGCTGAAAAACTGATTTGACACTTTCAGTCTGCAAGACTTCTCCCTCCTGGCTGGGGATGCCCAAAGTCCACAGCAAACTTCACTTTTTCTTCAAAATACTCCCCCCTTCGAATTTCCTGTTCCTCACCATGTCTCCACAAAACAGATCACACTAGTGAAATGGCTCGCCTGTCTTTTTCCACTGTCGTTATCATTGTTGCAGAAATCATCTTCAGATCTCCCCCTCCCTCCACACAGCCCCAATTGTCCACCATCAGCATCTCTTCACACAATTTTTCATCCGATCACGCTCATTCACTGATATTCAGTCCCACAATAAATTCATTACTTCAATGTCATTACACTTTGTATCCAAGGAGCCACAGTCCTCATCATTCTTGTAAAACTCCCCAGCCTGCACACACTCCCACCCTCTGTCCACAGAATTATAATTCACGTAGGCTGCATGGATGCATCCTGTCATCACTGCAAAACCACCAGAACTGAGTTGAACAAACTTTGGAATTTCTCAACACCTGTGGCAAATAAGAGTTTATAATCTGTAGGACAAAACTTATGTTCTTACAAATTAATTTTTTTCCCTGAGGAATTACATACGTTTTTATGACACTCTGTACAGCAAACCCCCTACTTACGTACAAGTTTGGGACCTAAGAACCATTCGCAGCTCGATTCTGCCGTAGCTAGGGGGTGAAAATAGCGTCCCGTTCGTAGGTCCTTATTCCGTTCGTAGGTCGCGGAAATACCACTAACGGAGCGCCGCGCACACATTTAACCGCATGAGACTGACATACTGGGCCATAAACATGCACAGAACTTTATTTA
>JBBPBX010012954.1:12326-29278 GCA_038048925.1 Garcialebias charrua
GGCGGCGAACCACCGCAGAAGCCGTCGAAACCAATGGAAGGAGCTGCATCGTGTAGAGCTGAATGTCGTTGGGGTAAGTGAGAAAATCGTTATAGAAGAAAGAAATACCATTCCAGGATGAGAGAAAATGGTGCCACAGGCGCAGTTCCATCTTGCATGAGTGGTCGATGAAGAGAGAACCATGAGGAGAAGAGACGCTAGCAGCTTTAGAAAGAAGATGGGACACAAAGGATTTCCCCTACGGAATGATACACATGGCGTAGTTTAGATGACCAAGTAGAGAAAGCAGCTGCTGCTTGGAACACCTGTCGGTGTGTAAGAAGTTAGACATCATCATCATCATCAACTTTATTCGAAAGACTCGTGGTCCACAAAAAAACATAACACACACAACACATACCGAAAAAAATAAAAAGAATAAAAATATATCCATCCATCCATCCATCCATTTTCGTCCGCTTATCCGGGGTCGGGTCGCGGGGGTAGCAACCTAAGTAGGGAGGCCCAGACTTCCCTCTCCCCAGCCACTTGGAGCAGCTCCTCTGGGGGAATCCCAAGGCGTTCCCAGGCCAGCCGAGAAACATAGTCCCTCCAGCGTGTCCTGGGTCTTCCTCTGGGCCTCCTCCCGGTGGGACATGCCCGGAACACCTCACCAGGGAGGCGTCCAGGAGGCATCCTAACCAGATGCCCGAGCCACCTCAACTGGCTCCTCTCGATGTGGAGAAGCAGCGGCTCTACTCCGAGTCCCTCCCGGATGACTGAGCTTCTCACCCTATCTCTAAGGGAGAGTCCAGACACCCTGCGGAGAAAACTCATTTCAGCCGCTTGTATCCGAGATCTCGTTCTTTCGGTCACAACCCAAAGCTCATGACCATAGATGAGGGTGGGAACGTAGATCGATCGGTAAATTGAGAGCTTTGCCTTTCGACTCAGCTCTCTCTTCACCACGACAGACCGGTACAGAGCCCGCTTCACTGCGGATGCTGCACCTATCCGCCTATCGATCTCACGCTCCAGTTTTCCCTCATTCGTGAACAAGACCCCGAGATACTTAAACTCCTCCACTTGGGGCAGGACCTCATCCCCGACCCGGAGAGGGCATGCTACCCTTTTCCGGCTCAAGACCATGGCCTCGGATTTGGAGGAACTGATCCTCATCCCGGCCGCATCACACTCGGCTGCAAACCGCTCCAGCGAAAGCTGTAGATCACGATCTGATGAAGCCAATAGGACCACATCATCTGCAAAAAACAGAGAAGCGATTCTAAGGCCACCAAAACGGATCCTCTCAACACCTTGGCTGCGCCTAGAAATTCTGTCCATAAAAGTTATGAACAGAATCGGTGACAAAGGGCAACCTTGGCGGAGTCCAACTCTCACTGGAAACGAGCCTGACTTACTGCCGGCAATGCGGACCAAGCTCTGACACCGGTCGTACAGGGACCTAACAGCCCATATCAATGGGCCTGGTACCCCATACTCCCGGAGTACCCCCCACAGAACCCCCCGAGGGACGCGGTCGAATGCCTTTTCCAAGTCCACAAAGCACATGTAAACTGGTTGGGCAAACTCCCACGCGCCCTCCAGGACCCTGCTGAGGGTGTAGAGCTGGTCCAGTGTTCCACGACCAGCACGAAAACCACACTGCTCCTCCTGAATCCGAGGTTCGACTATCCGACGGACCCTCCTCTCCAGAACCCCTGAATAGACCTTACCAGGGAGGCTTAAGAGTGTGATCCCCCTATAGTTGGAACACACCCTACGGTCCCCCTTTTTGAATAGGGGAACCACCACCCCAGTCTGCCAATCCAAGGGAACTGCCCCCGATGTCCACGCGATATTGCAGAGTCGCGTAAGCCAACACAACCCCACAACATCCAGAGCCCTAAGGAACTCAGGGCGAATCTCATCCACCCCTGGAGCCCTGCCACCGCAGAGCTTTTTAACCACCTCGGTGACCTCAGCTCCAGAGATTGGAGAGCCCGACCCAAAGTCCCCAGGCTCCGCTTCCTCAGTGGAAGACGTGCCAGTAGGATTGAGGAGGTCTTCGAAGTACTCCGCCCACCGACTCACAACATCCCGAGTTGAGGTCAACAGCACGCCATCCCCACCATAAATGGTGTTGGTCGCGTACCGCTTTCCCCCCCTGAGACGCCGGATGGTGGACCAGAATCGCCTCGAAGCCGTACGGAAGTCATTCTCCATGGCCTCTCCGAACTCCTCCCACGCCCGAGTTTTTGCCTCAGCAACCACCCGAGCCGCATGCCGCTTGGACTGTCGGTACCTATCTGCTGCTTCCGGGGTCCCACAGGCCAAAAAGGCCCAATAGGACTCCTTCTTCAGCCTGACAGCATCCCTCACCGCCGGTGTCCACCACCGGGTTCGAGGGTTGCCACCACGACAGGCACCAACAACCTTGCGGCCACAACTCTGATAAGCTACCTCGACAATAGAGGCGCGGAACATGGCCCACTCGGACTCAATGTCCCCCGCCTCCCTCGGAACGTGTTCAAAGCTCTCCCGGAGGTGGGAGTTAAAGCTCCGTCTTACGGGAGACTCTGCCAGACGTTCCCAGCAGACCCTCACAATACGTTTGGGTCTGCCAGGTCTGACCGGCATCCTCCCCCACCATCGGAGCCAACTCACCACCAGGTAGTGGTCAGTTGACAGCTCCGCCCCTCTCTTCACCCGAGTGTCCAGGACATGCGGCCGCAGATCAGATGAGACGACAACAAAGTCGATCATCGAACTGCGACCTAGGGTGTCCTGGTGCCAAGAGCACATATGTACACCCTTATCCCCTCCCTGGGCTGCCACCTTACCGTGGTGGAGGGTTTGAGTGTCCCAATGATCCTAGGAGCTATGCTGTCAGGGGCTTCATGCCCCTAGTAGGGTCACCCAAGGCAGACAGGTCCTAGGTGAGGGACCAGACAAAGTGCAGCCCGAAGACCCCTTATGATGAGTAAAATAAATGGACAAAATGTTCCCTCGCCCGGACGCGGGTCACCGGGGCCCCACTCTGGAGCCAGGCCCGGAGGTGGGGCACGTTGGCGAGCGCCTGGTGGCCGGGCTTTCACCCATGGAGCTCGGCCGGGCACAGCCCGAAGAGGAGACGTGGGTCCCCCTTCCCATGGGCTCACCACCTATGGGAGGGGCCAAAGGGGTCGGTGCAATGTGGGATGGGTGGTGGCCGAGGGCGGGGACCCTGGCGGTCTGATCCTCGGCTACAGAAGCTGGCCATTGGGACATGGAATGTCACCTCTCTGGTGGGGAAGGAGCCTGAGCTAGTGTGTGAGGTTGAGAGGTTCCGGCTAGAAATAGTCGGACTCACCTCAACGCATGGCTCTGGCTCTGGAACCAGTTTCCTTGAGAGGGGTTGGACACTCTTCCACTCTGGAGTTGCCCCTGGTGAGAGGCGCCAAGCAGGAGTGGGCATACTATCTTGGTGCCTGTACGTTGGGGTTCACCCCGGTGAACGAGAGGGTAGCCTCCCTTCGCCTACGTGTGGGGGGACGGGCTCTGACTGTTGTTTGTGCCTATGCGCCAAACGGCAGCGCAGATTACCCACCCTTTTTGGAGTCCTTGGAGGGGGTATTGGAGAGTGCGCCTCCTGGGGACTCCCTTGTTCTACTGGGGACTTCAACGCTCACGTGGGCAATGACAGTGAGACCTGGAGGGGTGTGGTTGGGAGGAACGGCCCCCCTGATCTGAACCTGAGTGGTGTTTTGTTGTTGGACTTCTGTGCTCGTCATGGATTGTCCATAACGAACACCATGTTCAGGCATAAGGGTGTACATATATAAAATACATATATATTTTTATATATAAAAATATATATAATAAAAAATAAAATCTTATAAGAGACTTGCGTACCAATGATTCCACAGAGCCGACTGGTATCTTAGCGCACTGACAGAGGGATGTGAAAACGTTACAATAAGACTGTTCATGGAGCTGCACAAACGACGCATAAACTTGTACATCAAATTTCTCATGAGCGCCTGAAACGTTCTGACACGTGCATTACAGAACATTTCACTTGCACTGCTGAACCTTGGTTTCTTAAGTAGAATTCTCAGGGAGTCATTATAAGCAACCTTAAGCTTCTGCATGCTAGCTTTTTTAAATTTACACCACAGAGGAGCTGCATACAAGGATGTACAGTAAGTTGAATGTCCAGAGGACCAGACTTAGCTTTTTTGGATGTACAGTAAGCTTTAAACAAACATATTTTTACCTCATTAGTGCACATGTGAAACTTCCTCCTCAGAATGTTTGCCTGGGCGTACAACATGCGACACTGTCGATAATTGTCATCATCATCACATAGCTGGTCAGTGATGTAGTGACCCAGATATTTAGTTTTTGAGCAAACATTTAACTTTTGTCCTGACAAAAAGAAATCAGGGAAACAGAGTTGTTTGTCTGCTTTAGTCCTACATATTAGCACAACCGTTTTCTTAGCATTGTACTGCACATCAAATCTCAGCCCATAATCAGAGCAGATATTCAGTAACTGTTGAAAACCAGCACTGCTGGGCGAGAGGACAGCCAGGTCATCAGCATACATAAAATGATTAACCAGGGTATCACCGATCACACATCCAGTTTTACAGAGGTTCAATTCTTTTGACAGGTCGTCCATATAAATGTTAAACAGGGCAGGTGAAAGAAGCCCACCCTGACGCACACCGTTACTCACACCAAAGGAAGCAGAGATGTTATTGCCCCATTTGACATGCATTTTCTGGTTAGAATACCAGTAAACTAAAATTCGTATAATAATATCTGGAACACCTCTCTGTTTTAATTTGTCAAATAACTTGTAATGATTGACACGATCAAATGCCTTAGAGGCATCAATAAACCCAATTAACACAGATGATTTTTTTGATAGATATGCTCTTGCTGCCTCTTTCAGGCCATAAATACAGAAATCAGTTCCCAACTTGGCTTTAAAACCAAATTGATTATCTGTTGTACTAATAAACTGATTAAGACGATCAAGCAAGATTTTTTCTAACACTTTAGAGATCACACTAGCTAAAGCTATTGGTCTGTAGTTATTAAGGCTACCAACCTTACTAGTTTTGTCCTTAATTACCGGCACAAGAGTGATAGATAATAAAGAATCAGGCAACTGTCCATGGGTTAGAAATCCAGAGAAACAAATTGCAAGCAGCAAGCCACTTTTTGGCTAGCACATTTCAGATGTTCTGTTGTAATGCCATCAGAACCTGTTGCCTTATTCTGTGATGTTGCATCACAGAATCAAGGTGATGCGATTAACCTTCTCGGGTGACAGGGAAGCCTGAAAAGACGAAGCGTCAAGAGTGATGCCCAAAAATTCCAAAGAAGTATAGGGGCCGACGGTCTTTTCCTCCGAAAGAGGGACGCCTAACTGAGAGAAAGCCTCGGAAAGAGCACACAAACCAGGACGAGGAGGAGAAGATGGGGGGGTCACGATCAGGAAGTTGTCCAGGAGGTGAATAACGTAGGGGAGCCTGTAATTATTTATGAGAATCCAGCAAAGGGCCTCCGAAAGAGAATCAAAAATCTTGGGGCTGCTGTTGCACCCGAAAGTGAGGCGGATGGCGAAGTAATAAGCGCCCCCCCCAGGCCACGCCAAAGAAATGCCAAAAATCTGGGTGAATGGGCAGAACTTTGAAGGCGCTGGTAATGTCCGCCTTAGAGAGCCAAGCGCCGCGACCTGCCAAACGAATGAGCTTGATGGCATGGTCAACGGTCGCGTACTGCATGGGGAAGTCAGGAAATGGAATGACGCTATTAATAATAATAATAATATAATAATAAACTTTATTTGTATAGCACCTTCCAACAATGCCTTGCATTGACCAAGGTGCTTAACAGGATAAAAAGATGAAAAAACTGGAACAATAAATCAATGAAAATAGAATAAGAAACAACAGCAATAAAAGAAGGCAATGGAAATAAAAAATGCTACAAACTAAAACTTTTTGAACAAGAGGAAATAAAAAGGCAATGTAGATAAAAAATGTTACATATTAAAATACCAAAAGTAATAACAGTTGCACACTGGAAGCTTATTTGAACTAGAGGAAATAAAAAGGCAATGGAAATAAAAAATGCTACATACTAAAATACCAAAAGTAATAAAAGTTACACACTGAAAGCTTTTTTGAACAAGTGTGTCTTCAGTCTGGTTTTGAACAGAGTCAGATCAGAGGTGGCACGCAGCTCAAGGGGGAGACTGTTCCAGGCTTTAGGGCCGGCAACAGAAAATGACCGGTCTCCCCATTGTTTGTACCTTGAGTGAGGCACCTCCAGCAGGTGTTGACTGGCAGATCGTAAAGCTCTGCCGGGCTGATGGGCTTTCAAAAGTTCTGAGATGTACAGAGGTGCAAGTCCATTCAGAGCTTTGAAAACAAACAGCAGCAGCTTGAACTGTATCCTGAACTGAACCGGGAGCCAGTGTAAAGAGGACAGGACAGGAGTGATGTGTTCATATTTTCGTGTGTTGGTCAAAAGGCGCGCGGCAGAGTTCTGTACAAGCTGTAATCGGGAGATGGAGGATTGATTAATACCAACATACAAAGCATTACAATAATCAAGTCTGGAGGTCACAAAGGCATGGATGGCCTTCTCCAGATCAGCACGGCTGAGAAATGACTTGACTTTGGAGAGCAGTCGGAGCTGAAAGAAGCTGGTCTTGACAACAGAACTGATCTGTTTATCAAGCTTTAAGTTGGAGTCAAGCTGCACTCCAAGATTTCTGACCACCGGGTTGAAATGGGGGAGGGGAAAACCAACACTGGGACTGGGAAGGATGTTGCTGGTGTCATCAGGTGCACCAAATAAAATGCATTCAGTTTTATCTGTGTTTAGGTGGAGGAAGTTTTGAGAGAGCCAGTGCTTAATGTCATTTAAGCAGTTGACAAGAGTGTTTGAACTGAGTGAGGGGTTGGGAGTGACTGGCAGATAGATTTGTAAATCGTCTGCATACATGTGAAAAGACAGGTTATGACGTGCAATGATTGATCCTAATGGCAGCATGTAAAGAGAGAAGAGGACTGGCCCTAGAATAGATCCCTGTGGTACGCCAGAGGTCAGAGGGGTTGATGAAGAGGAGGACAGGTCGCCTATCATGACAGAAAAAGTTCTCCCAGACAGGTAAGATTTGAACCACTCAAGCACAGCTCCCTGGAGGCCAACCTGCTGAGACAAGCGGTTGATTAGTACCTGATGGTCGACGGTGTCAAAAGCTGCTGAGAGGTCTAACATCACCAGCAGTGCAGGGTTTTTTGCATCCAGAGACAGAAGAATGTCATTCTGTACTTTGAGCAGTGCAGATTCAGTGCTGTGACGAGCTCGAAAACCTGACTGAAATTTTTCAAACAGGTTGTTGAGTTCTAGAAACGATTGAAGTTGAGTAAAAACAATCTTTTCCAGGACCTTTGATAGAAATGACAGATGTGAAACTGGTCTGAAATTAGAGAGAGCTGTAGGATCTAGGCCTGGTTTTTTGAGAAGAGGCCTGACCACAGCATGTTTGAAAGCAGATGGCACAAAACCTGAAGATAGACAGCTGTTAATGAATGACAAAACACAAGGACCAATTACATCAAAGGATTGTTTGAACATTTTAGAGGGAATGATGTCCAGAGAACAGTTAGTTGGTTTCATCTGCTGAACCACCTTGGTGAGGTTAGGCAGTGAAACCAGGTCGAACTGGTCAAAAACAGCTGTGGTTATTGCAGACGCACAAGACTGGATGGTGTTGGATGAACTGACAATGTTCTGTCTGATAGAGTCTATTTTGTTGACAAAATAGCTCTGAAAGTCATCGCAGGTAGACTGTGTGGCAGTTTTCAGAACATTGACAGATGGGTTGATGACAGACTGGAGTGTGCTGAAAAGCGTCCTCGGCCGGTTGGAGCTGGTGGAGATTAAATTGGAGAGGTACTGTGACTTGGCCTGTTTCACAGCATTATGATACTCACAGAGACAGTCTCTCAGTATTCCTTGAGATACATGAAGCCGGTCGCGCTTCCATTTTCGTTCTGCTTTTCTGCAACGTTGTCGAAGAGCTCGCGTCGTTTCGTTGAGCCATGGTGAAGGTTTGTTCTTTGAAGATGCCTGTTTGAGAGGAGCGATGGAGTCCAAGATCGTCGTGCAGGTGTGATGGAAGGAGCTGATGAAGTCCTCAGGATGTAGAGATGGGTCCAGGCTGACAGCAGAGCAGAATTCAGTGCTCTTAAAGGCATCAGTGAACTCACTTGGAGTTAATGGGGTGATAGAGCGACAGAAACGTGCTGGGAGAATAGCCTTTGGTGCAGGAGAGGTGAAAAATTCGAATAAGATGGGAAAATGGTCTGAGATACAGGTGTCCAGGATCTCCACAGCAGGTATTTGTAGGCCGTGGGAGATAATTAAATCGAGTGTATGACCCTGGCTGTGTGTGGCTCCCGAGACCGACTGTGACAGGTTGAAAGAGTCCAGGAGGTCCTGAAACTCACATCCAAGCTGATTACTTGGGCAGCAGGTGTGTACATTGAAGTCCCCACAGAAAAGCCAAGAGTCAAACTTTGGCATTAGGTCAGCCAGTAGTTCAGAAAACTCACTGAGAAAGTTTTTGTTGTATTGAGGGGGCCTATAAAAGAGGCCACACAGAATAGGTTTTGCAGATTCCAGCACAAAAATCATGTTTTCAAAACTGTTGTAATTTTTCTGAGGCAACATGCGGCACTTGAACGCCTCCTCATTGAAAACTGCAGCGAGGCCCCCCCCTTTTCCAGATCCACGCGGAGCGCTCAGATAAGAGAAGCCAGGTGGGAGGAGTTCAGAGAAGGAGCTGTTGTCTCCAACTTTCTGCCAGGTTTCCGTGATCAAAAACAGATCCAGACGATGAGTGGAGATCAAATCACTTAATATAAAAGTTTTATTTGTTATTGATCTGGCGTTAAACAATGCTGACCGTACAGGAACACAGCCAGTTACGTCACTCTCAGCTCGAGCGAGCGGGCGGAGGTATTGTTTAACGCAGCCTCGCTCCACCGCCCTCACGGGGGCACAAGATGGAAACT
Organism: Garcialebias charrua; assembly: GCA_038048925.1. Classification (NCBI taxonomy): domain Eukaryota; kingdom Metazoa; phylum Chordata; class Actinopteri; order Cyprinodontiformes; family Rivulidae; genus Garcialebias; species Garcialebias charrua. The sequence continues at coordinate 21,392 of JBBPBX010012954.1, forward strand.
GATCGCTGGCGTCATGATTGATAGCAACAAGGCATCTGTTGCGGCGGGCAAAGGAGCGGCGGACATCAAAGACGCTGAATTCGGGAGGTAAGTCAGCCGTCGGCGTGTTGTGAGACGAGAGATACTTTTTAAACCTCACCAGAATGCCTGCCCTCGTTCCGCGTCTTCTGCGCCGCTTGTTGCGTGGCAGCGTGGTCGTGTTGCGTAGTAGGTACGCTGGTACAGACGCCAAGAAAGGTGGAGGTGGAGGAGGCTTGAAATGTCCATATTTGCCAGTAGCCGGTGTGTTGATCAGCGAGTCTTGGAGACTTAGGAGAGTTGAGCGATCATAGACCAGGAGCGAGGATGCATCGTCGATGAAAAAAAGGCAGAACACGAACAACAGTAAAAAGTACAGGAGAGCATGTAGACGGCGTACCATCAGCAAAGGCGCCATCTTGAAACAATAATACTGCAATTAATTAACAATTAATTAATTAACAATTAATTAACAATTAATACTGGGAATGTGAGAACCGTGAGGAGCTGACAGATCTATGATTATCCTTTGCTTGCCAGAATATTTACGAGTAGCTATGCCGATAGGACTGACATGAAAAACGGGAAAGGGAGGTGTAGAAAAAGGACCTATCATGAGCCCTTCTTTAACTTCCTTAGTGAGGAGAGAGTCAACAGCGTCGGGATCGGACAGAGCAGATTGGAGATTGCGACATTGATGGGAGGAATCAGGGATGACGTCAATGCCCGGGTGGAAACCGTGAGTGAAACCGTGAAGGAGAAAGTCAACAAAGTCCCTATCGGGGTGAAACTTAAGAGCAGCTGAGAGAGCCTTCACCTGGACGGGGGTGGAGAGATGGCGGCCTAGTCAAACCGCTGGAGACCTGGGATTATGAGGACACGTGTGCCTGGCGTGGGCCCCGCCGCAGAAGGAGCAGGCGTGGAGCAGCCTGCAGCTGGAACTTGAGCAGCCGAGATCATTAAAATTGTTACAGACCATCCTGCCGCCCTGGTACAGGATGAGGCGGCCCCATTTGTCGGACCCCTTGGAAGCAGGGTTAACGACGGTCGGGGAGGAGCCATGGGGTCTCGGGATGAGGGGAGGAGGGGGAGCGGCGGCGGACAGACGATCGGAGGCGGAAGAGCGAGACGAGGAGCGAAAGCGAAGAGGGATGACGGATGTACAGGCAGTGGCAGGGTGGGAAGGGGTGCCGCAGAGAGTACACGACATAGAGGCGCGGGCCGCTAAGACACGGCAGTACAGTTCAGAATCAAGGGAGTCCCAATAGGTACCCTGATTAAACTGCTGCAAGCGCCCCGCTGCCTGATTGGTGAAAAGGATGTGATACTGATAGAAGCCGGTGCCACCAAAACAGAGAGCCATGTCGAGAACAATGGAGAGATAATCGTCGAGTTAGGATCTGCGGTTAGGAAAAACCGTGCAGACAGTATCCCTGTACAGGGAGAAAGCGAGAGCAAATTTGGCGGGTGTAAGATCCCTAGAGCGAGAGGTCAAACTATTACTCAATTGCATGAGGCCCTGGGTAGTGTTGAGTTCCCTAAACTGACCAAAACAATTCAAGGAAGGCTGGAGAAGAAGGGCTAAATCTACATAATTAACGTGCATAATTTGCTGGCGTAGAAATGGTGAGACGGGGGAGGGACGCAGGGAGGATGCGGACGGTTGGGCGGGAGGAACCGCGGTAGTGAGGTTAAACTGACTAGGAGCGGTAGAAAAAACACCTGAAAAGGGAGGAAGCAAATGCGAAGGGGTCACGAGAGAAGTAGAGGGAGGGATGGAGGCAGGAAGAAAAGAGGGAGGAAAGCCAGGGGCAAGATGCCAGAGCGGATCCACCAGAGCTCGGGAAGGGCCAGGGGCTTGGAAGGCCTGGGAAGAGGGAGGAAGAGCAGAAGAAGGGATGAGGGGACACAGGGAGGAAGAGGAAGGGGGGATTTGAGGATTTAGTGAAGAAACAGATGACACAGCGGCAGAAAGAAGCCGAGAAAAGGCAGTGTGGGAGGGTGCAAGCTGGGGTGGTGAATTGACCTGGCTCCCAGGAGGGGGAGCTGCCGCTGCGCGAAAAGGTCTTGTAGGTGTTGGAAGAATGACGTCACCGGAAGTGACGGAGGAGGGAGCGGACGCTGGAGGAGAAGCCGGAAGCGCGGGCTGCACGAATGGCGACGAGGTCGAAGGCTGCTACGAACCTGAGGAAGAGAGCAATTGAAAAAGTCTAGATTTAGTATCGGAGCGACAGAAGGGAATCCCGTTTTTCCTCAGGGAGCATTGGAGGTGGGCGACGGTCCAGGACTGGAGAAGCTGACGAGACGGCACAGCTGGAGAAAGACGCTGGGGCGGAGCGGAGGCAGCGCCCTGAAGCCGAGACATCCGGGAACTGCGTCGGGGTCCGGGAGAACAGAGACCACGGCTGGAGCCGCGACGCGAGCCACGGCCCCGAGATAGAGGAGGCGTTGATGGATTAGCCGTGGACGGCCCGGGAACCGACGCAGGCGAGGAAGGACACAGGGTGGGAGGATCAAAGATCACAGAGCGAAGCCGTCCGGAACCGGAGGCCTGACGTGAGACGACGGGGGAATCCGGGGCAGCAGGTAAGCCATTGAAGAGGTCGTCCGAGTCCGAGGGACTGAGCTGAAGGACGACAGCGTCGTCCATCTTAGGTAGACGTTTTGCAGAGTAAAACGAAGAGCCATTAGTGACGAACGTAATCGACGAAACGTAACACGACAGAGAACGTCTCGCTAGTGGGGCATATACAGGCTACTTGGATGATTAGAGGTGTGGTTTGAGGCGTGGTCCTGCTCCCGAACCTAAGTTAACACATTAACTCCATCTTAACATATCACAGCTGTCACCTGTCATTTATCTGTCATCTCTATGTGATTGCAGGTCAGCCAGCTTATGAGATGATGAAGTGATGCAGACTGGTCTCCATCTCTACGTCTGGGTCATTGCAGTCATTTGGAAATAAGGTTGCTGTGATTATTGATTGCTTTGAAATTTTTACAGAGAAACCATCTAATGTCAAAGCCCGGGCCCAGATGTTTTATGACACAATGAAATGAAATAAACATACAAAAGGTTCAACTGTTGTCATAAGATTATTTACTGTACATCCACATATCTAATTTTTGGTGGTTATTAATTGTAACCTTTCATGATGCTAAACAAAGGTTTAAAAAATTTAACATATTAAATATTTCTGGCGCCGTATGGGGAGCCGTTTTAGCCAAAATGAAATAAATAAATAAAATGGATAAAAATTGTGATAAAAATGGTTAAAATGGTGAAATAAATAGTTATTTGTCATTCATTAACCTATTTTCACCTATTTTCCCACTTTTACTTAATCAATTTTTCATTTACCAATTTTCCCATTTTTACTTAATCAATTTTTCATTTACCTCTTTTCCCATTTTTACTTAATCAATTTTTCATTTACCAATTTTCCCATTTTTACTTAATCAATTTTTCATTTACCTCTTTTCCCATTTTTACTTAATCAATTTTTCATTTACCTCTTTTCCCATTTTTACTTAATCAATTTTTCATTTACCTCTTTTCCCATTTTTACTTAATCAATTTTTCATTTACCTCTTTTCCCATTTTTACTTAATCAATTTTTCATTTACCTCTTTTCCCATTTTTACTTAATCAATTTTTCATTTACCTCTTTTCCCATTTTTACTTAATCAATTTTTCATTTACCTCTTTTCCCATTTTTACTTAATCAATTTTTCATTTACCTCTTTTCCCATTTTTACTTAATCAATTTTTCATTTACCTCTTTTCCCACTTTTACTTATTCCATTTTTCATTTACCTCTTTTCCCATTTTTACTTAATCAATTTTTCATTTACCTCTTTTCCCACTTTTACTTATTCCATTTTTCATTTACCTCTTTTCCCATTTTTACTTAATCAATTTTTCATTTACCTCTTTTCCCACTTTTACTTATTCCATTTTTCATTTACCTCTTTTCCCATTTAACAAGAATTTGTTTTGTCTTTTTCCATTTACCTGATTTGGTATTTCACATTTTCTTTAATCAATTTCTCATACAATCCCTTTTTTTTAACCCATTTTTCTTTCACCTGTTTTTCATTCAACATCTGTTTGAAAAACTTTTCATTTTCCCATTTGTTTATTTCCCTTATTTATTTAGTATTTCCTTATTTTCTTATTCATTTCACGCAAACTTGGGAAAAGAATAAATGCAAATGAGGAGAGGCGTCATCGGTGTACAATGGCAGCCCATTGGTTGGTTAGATACAACTGCAGCACTGGACTTCCCCTCCGTAAAGCAGTCTAGCAATGGCGAGTTACAGAAGCAGACAGCCACCGTTTCCTGTTTTGGACTTTCAGAATAAAAGCTTGCTTCTCGACGCCGCAGTGTGTAGAGATGCAAAGTTCGCGCTGTTGCTCTTGTTTTGAAAATAAATACCTTCGTGTCTTTGAACGGACGTGAAAGCTTTATGGAAGCGTCCGTTTGTTTTAGTGAAGCAGAGGGAGCACGTTCCGTCTCAAACTTGTCCTAAATGCTGATAAAACAAAATCGTTCTTTAGTTTTAGCAGGTCGTTTTCGTAAATGAGCCCATGAGGCTCAATAAGATTTACCTGACTAAGGTTGAATGAATACGAAGCTGAAGTTAGCTTCCGATTCCAGCTTCCAAGTCGGCAAATGACTAAAGGGATATTACAACTAATTTTTCAGTACCTTGAGCGGGTTTAATCTGCTCTAGCTCAAAAACTACAACACCTAGACTCTTCAAACCAGGACTAGATTATTCTACACTAATAGAAGGATATATAAAACTAAGTTTGAGCTTTGTGAAACCTTTTTCTGATTTGTGAAACTTCAACAAAGTTTGTTTTTTTATCATTTTTAGGCTACTGCACCATATTCAGAGTCAGAGAGTCTTTATTGTCATTTGCACCGCATGTGGTACATGTGATGAAAACAAGATTATGTACACGGGGTCCCAGTTACATCCAACAACAAATGCAAGAGAAAAACAGTAATAACATCTAGAATTAACTAAGAAAAACATCAACTAGTAATACACTAAGCCCTAATGTAGTGGAAAAACATCATTATAAACAGCAGCACGAACATGAGTCTGTATGAGCAGATGGTCACAGATGAACACAGCAACAAGAAAACAGATCAGCATCAGCATGATGTGATATTTTGCAGTGTTTATTTTTATTTTATTTTTATTTATTCATGAGTCTAACAGCCTCAGGGTAGAAGCTGTTCCTCAGTCTAGTGGTTCTACATTTGATGCTCCTCAACCTCCGTCCTGAGGGGAGTGGGGCAAAGAGTGAGTGTGCTGGGTGAGTGAGGTCTTTCATGATGCAGGTGGCTCTTTTCCTGCATCTGGAGGTGTAAATGTCTGTGATGGTGGGGAGACTGACTCCAACAGACTTCTGTGCAGCCTTCACCACTCTCTGTAGAGCTTTCCTCTCTTCAACTGTGCAGCCTCCATGCCACACGTTGATGCTGGAGCACAGGACGCTCTCCACTGCACACCTGTAGAACGAGGTGAGGACTGGGCTGCTCAGACCAGCTCGTCTCAGCCGTCTGAGGAAGTAGAGTCTCTGATGACCTTTCTTGATCAGGCTGGTGGTGTTGTTGCTCCAGCTGAGGTTATCATTCAAGTGTACACCTAGGTACTTGTAGCTGGAGACCACCTCCACCGCAGATCCACCTATGTTCAGTGGGGTGTGGGTGTGTTTGTTCCTTCTGAAGTCCACAATCATCTCCTTTGTCTTCTTCACATTCATGTGAAGGTTATTCTCTTTGCACCAGCTCTCCAGATGTTCCACCTCCTGTCTGTAGCTGGACTCATCATTGTTTGTGATGCATCCCACCACCGCTGTATCATCTGCAAACTTAACAATATGACAGCCTGGATGTGTGGCTGTACAATCATATGTGAGCAGAGTGAACAGAAGAGGGCTCAGCACACATCCTTGAGGAGAGCCAGTGCTGAGGGTTATGGTGGAGGAGGAGAAGTTGTGGATCTTCACGGACTGTGGTCTGTTTGTTAAGAAGTCTAGTACCCAGTTACAAATGGAGGGGCTTAGTCCAAGTGTAGATAGTTTGTCTATCAGAGTTTGGGGGATCATGGTGTTGAAGGCAGATGTGAAGTCCACAAAGAGCAGACGCACGTATGAGTCCTTCTGATCCAGGTGGGTGAGAGCAGTGTGGACCACGGAAGAGATGGCGTCCTCTGTTGATCGATTCTCGCGGTATGCATATTGATGAGGGTCCTCGTTGATGTTGACGGTTGCCTTGATGTGGGACATGACCAGTTTCTCATATTAGACCTGTCACCAATGACCCCCTACAACCTGAAAAGTAAGAAGCGAGTGCCAGTATCCAGGTTGCAAGTCTATCAGAGAAGACTGGATTCTTGTAAAAAAACAAAACAAAAAAACAACAACATTATTTTGCCAATATTTATAAAACTAAAACAATGAACTGTTTAGGCTCATACATTTTTTTTTTATTGTGGAGAAAGTTAGTATCCTAGCCTGGCCCTCGCCTTCCTGCACAGCTCTGCTCAATTCTCATTTCCCTTCACTGCACAGTCTGGGACTTCTCTCATAGACAACGATTTCTCCGGTAGAATTTTGACCGGACCAATCAGAGAACAGAAGGGGCGGAGTTTTTGTCCCCTAACCTACGCCCCCACCTGTCCCAGCGCAGCCAGCGAGCAGCCGCATGTTCTCATTCAAAGCGATGCAAAGCGATGCAGGACTGTTGTATAAATGACACAAATGTATTGATCTCCCCTTCTTAATCCCTTATCTGGAGTTTTCTTTTGTTTTTTTGGCCAAAAGTCAAGTGTTCGCTCCCTCCTCCCTCCTCCTCCTCCTCCTCTCCCTCCGCTGAACAAGGAAATGCCTCAGTTTGTCACGAGAGAATTAAAGTCAGGTTTTAAGTTGCTGCCCGAGTCCCATCAGATTTCCTGGTCTTCTGGTGTGTTGGACCAGCGATCCATGGTTTTATTTTATTAGGACGTTTTGCAGGGGCGGATCTACTGGCGTGGCATGGGGTGGCAGTTGCCACCCCAACAGAGAGCCTTGCCACCCTGTTTGCCACCCCAGCTGGACATTACGAATGCGAACATCTTTTTTCCAACAACATTGAATGCAGCACAATGTTGTCATATGGTCCACACTCCTACCAGTTGGTGGCGGTAATGCTCACCTAACTTTCTTGCCAACTGCCAATAAATTTAAAGAAGAAGCACAATGTACAACTGACTCAAGACGTCAAGTTCTGACTGAGTGGCGGGAAGTGAGAAATGAAATGAAAGGAGGACTGAACACACCTGTATTTCTGCTTCCTGTACTTTGGCTGTTTCATGTCTCTCCCTTTACATTGCATCATTTTATTTATATATACAGGTAGTCCCCGACTTACGAACGAGTTCCGTACCTACGGGCCGTTCGTAAGTCGAAAATTCGTAAGTAGGATCACATACAAATATATATATATATTGTTTTTTACATTTTTGGGCGCTAGTGGCCTTTATTGGAGAGGGAGAGGGCGAAGCGGTAGAGAGGGGGGAAACACCACAGAAAGAAGCTCGTCGGGTCTGGGACGTGAACCCGCGATGCCTGTGGAGAGGCTCAGCCTCCAGCATATACCGCCTGCTTTATCCACTGCCCCAAAGCGGCGGCACATATATATTGTTTTTTGCACAGTACTGTACATTTATTTATTTATATTTTTTAAATTCCTTATAAAAAATAAAAAAATAGATGTACAGTACTGTACAGTTACCAAGCACTTAGCCTATCATAACACAGTTTTTAAAGATGAAGGAGTGAGTTGAATTGTCTCCCTTTCACATAAAGGG
>JBBPBX010012955.1:3236-14472 GCA_038048925.1 Garcialebias charrua
ATATCATATCGTTCACGATAATACCGGTAAAAAATGCTTGCCCTGGCAAAAAAAATGATATAATGATATGCTAATTTCATGACGTAATACGTCAGGGCACCCCGGCCCCTTGACAACCGAGCGCACTGAACGACCAAACCGAACTGTGCACCCCACTCCACCTGTCAGTACTGGTGTAACGCTAATTAATTGCACGCAATACTAGCTAGCTAAAATGCTAAAAACAAACAACGCGCGTCTCAGCTGTCTCTCCATCCAGCTCTAAACTGCTGGTACAGACAGCTCAACTGTCTCTCCCTCCCCCCACTCTGAACTGCCAGTGCGGGCTGCGTCTCCCCCGCTTTAAACTGTCGGTACAAACACGCGCAGTTCAACTGTCTCTTGAGCACTTTGGGATCTGTTACTGCAGTGTTTTTTCAACCACTGTTCGAGTGATCGTCAGGTGTACCGTGGAAATTATCCAATTTCACTTACCGTATTCGTCGGTGTATAATACGTAGTTTTTTTGCTCATTTGAATGTCCTGCGTATTATACACCGAAGCGTATTATCTATGGATTTTTTCCCATATTTTTGGACCCATTTTTCGCTCTGATATCGCTGTTTTTCATTTTGGGCAAAAATGGTGCAGTACCAGTTTCGGCCACTATGGGCGCTATGGGCAGCAGCAGAGGACTCAGAGAGCGAAGAGGAAGAGGAGGGCCACTTCCAGACCATTTCTAGCTCCTGAGCCCGAAAAAAGCCTCCTCTGGTCGGACTGACTCTGTCGCTGCCCGCCCCCTGCTCTGGATGTAGCTGCATTTAGCTGCGAGGTTCGCCGTTTTTGTTAGCAAGATACCGTAACTCATAAACCACACCGCAGATTTTTAAATCCAGCTGATTTCACATTTGGTTAAGCTCATGACACCCTTGTGCTATAAAGTCAGCTAAGAAATTTATTTTTTAAGCGTTTATTTAGCTAAATTTAAAGAAATAAAGCGTCCGACCCGCGTGCATGCAAATCGGCGAACTACTTTTTTAAATCCAGCTCAGACCAGCTGATTTCACATTTGGTTAAGCTCAGGAGCCCGTGTGCTATAATGTCAGCTAATAAATATATTTTTTAGCGTTTATTTAGCTAAATTTAAAGAAATAAAGCTTCCGACCCGCGTGCATGCAAATCGGCGAACTACTTTTTTTAATCCAGCTCAGACCAGCTGATTTCACATTTAGTTAAGCTCAGGAGCCCGTGTGCTATAATGTCAGCTAATAAATATATTTTTTTCTCGCAAAGAAATAATTGTTTTTACCGTGTTTTCTTGTGAAGTGCTTCGGTGCTCGCTCGCTTCTGTGGCCGCCATTTTAAGCAGGGCAAACGAGGCGCTGACGCATCGCGTAGCGGTGATGCATAATAGATGGTTTTAAGCAGGGCAAACGAGGCGCTGACGCATCGCGTAGCGGTGATGCATAATAGATGCGTATTAAACACTGAAGCGTATTATGTACGTTTTTTTCTGGTTTATTGGCAATAATTGGTAAAAGCGTATTATACACGGGCGCGTATAATACAACGACGAATACGGTAACTGGTCTAAAAAGATTTTTTGAAAACAAATTAATTATCTGCGTTTGGCCGTACGCCGCTCTACGCCGTTTGTGCGCAGAGGCACACGCGTATCCCTGCAGGGCATGTATGCGCAAAGCTCAATTTTTACGACCGCAAACGCAAGCGCGTTGTCGCACAATAAACTGCCCTAGTGGGTTATAAATTAAAGTTATTATTATTATTATTGAGTTCCACAGTCGGTCCACGGACCAAGAGGCAGGTGATCAGACAGATCAGTCAGAAAAATGGATCATTCCTGCATGAATAGATTAAACTGAAACACCAACAAGCTTCAGGGTCAGCTGATCACCTTGTCACAAGTTCTGTAATTATTTTATTATTGAGTTCCACAGTCGGTCCACGGACCAAGAGGCAGGTGATCAGACAGATCAGTCAGAAAAATGGATCATTCCTGCATGAATAGATTAAACTGAAACACCAACAAGCTTCAGGGTCAGCTGATCACCTTGTCACAAGTTCTGTAAGTTATACTTCATTTAAAGACAACATATTTTGTTGTAGGTTTCATTTATGCTCAACAGATCGTAAGCTTCATTTTATTTACCCGGTAGTTGTTTTAGGAAACTACACCTGCACTTTAGTTTTTGTGGTGGATTTTGTTGATCTATATTTTGTGCAGACTTTTTCAATTTCAATAACAGAAGGATCTTTTTTTTTTTTTTTCTATACTTGGAGACTGAATACTTTACTAAATAAGTAATTTCAGTAAAATTATCGCTTGTTTTTTTAAAATTGTATATAATACTGCAAAGCAACATGTTAAGTTAATTTTGTCAAATAAACACGATTTCAGTTTTTTTGGTTATATCATGAAATGTATTGTTATCGTCAGAATTCTCTGAAATATCACAATATAATATTTGAGCCATTTCGCCCACCCCTAGGTCACCATAGCAAACTCATGCAACTACAAGCACCCTGCAGATGTTGGATGATGTCTATCATGGTGCACTAAGATTCATAACTGGCTGTGATTATCGTACCCACCACTGCACCTTGTATTCACTGGTTAACTGGTAGGGCTGGCTGTGTAAAAATATCGATTTGCGATAAATAACGATTTTTTCCCTAGAAAAAAATAAATATTCATCTGCAAGTATCGTACCTTAAAAAATTTTTTTTTTTGCTTTTTGAATGTCCAAAGGACCCGACTTTGCTTTTTTTAGATACCTCTGCATCCCTGGCACCAGTGTATCCTCAGAGAGTCTTCTCCACTCCTGGAGATATCATCACTGTGCAGAGAAGTGCACTTCTCCCAGAGCACGTCGATCAGATTCTATTTCTAAACAAAAATCTGAGGAGAATGTATCTCACTTGGTCTGCAGAGTAGACTTTCTGTTTAGAGTCCCCTTATTAGTCAGGGTCTATCTACAGGCCTTAAGCTGCTCTGCTAAGATGGGTGCATTTGAAGTTAAATGTTCTTCATTACTTGAATTATAGACTGTTTTGGAGAAGTCATATTACTGTTCCAGGGTATATGCGGGAATAATGAAGTTAATTTCAATACCTTTTCAAGACTTTTTAAAGACCTTCCAAAATAAATTCAAGACCTTATCGTCACTTTGTTTTATTAAAGGAGCTGTATGTAACTTTTCTAACAATATATTTTTAACATATTTCTTCACTCTGTCACTACCTCCTGACATACTGATTTTAGACAAGTAATTTCTGAAAAAAACTATTGTCCCCTTGCTTCTCTAAAAGCATTTCTAAAAAGCCACAGTGACCCACCGTTAACCAGCCAATAAAAACAGAGTTTGTAACCAGCCAATAAAAACAGAGCTTGAATTTGAATCAGCCAATAAAAACAGAGCTTGAATTTGAATCAGCCAATAAAAACAGAGCTCGAATTTGGATTTCAGCAGAGCAAGGGCAAGAGCAAGCCTCAGAGCCATATACTGTATGGCTCTGAGGGGGAGGGACCAGAAATGTGTCTCTGTTCAAAATTGTCCTAAGTTCCAGCGTGTTCCAGAAATTACATACTGAACCTTTAAGCAACAAATCTTTGATTTACAAAACTCCTGTTGTTTTCAATTAAATCTATGAATCTCAAACCTACAACAGAACTGAGATACAGTGGAAAGAAAAAAGTTCAAAAGAAGAAACTGAACCACGACTAGGTTTAAGAAAATATAGCTTAAAAGGGTGAGGCAGACCTCCGCGCTGTTGCCAGCGCCGCTCGACGCGCGCGTGCTGCGCGCAGCCGGTTCACAGCAGAGCTCCGCTTGAGCAGCTGCTCGGGGAGCGTTTACCTACAGGACAAACTGAGGTCGCTGATTGGTCATTTGCTGACACGCCTACTGAAATGATTGACAGGTCTGTGAGTGGTGAGAAAAAGCCACAGGCTGCGCAGCGTTTTTCTGTGTTTATATGTTAATAAAAAGTTAAAATAAATAAAATAAAAACAGGGAACGCTGCTCCTGCAGCACAGCCCACCAGGAAATATTTAGAAGCTGGCGTATCCACGTTGGACATGACTTTAGTTCACTTGTGACATGTTCATTCATTCCTCCTCATCGGAGGAGGAATGAATGGTGACCGCTTCAAGCGATCATTTGACTTTTGGCAAAAAAACAAAAGAAAAGTCTGATCAGCGATGAAGAAGGGATATTTAATACATTTGTGTTTCATACAAAACAGTCCGCCACCAGGGCAGTTTATTGTGAGACAACGCGCGCGCGTGAGCGGTCGTAAAATTTGAGCTTGGCGCGTTCGCGCGAGCGTTCAAAGGCTTGTGCAGCGGCGCTCGCACGGCGCTGACACGGCGTGGCGCTCGTTCCAGCGCGGAGCTCTGCTTCGCCCTTTAGGTTAATAATAATAATAATAATAATAATAATAATGAATTCAATTTATAACGCGCTTTTCATTAGTGAAAATCTCAAAGCGCTACACACATTCATACACCGGTAGCGGCAGACTACCATGCAAGGTGCTTTCCAGTCCTACCGGGAGCAACACGGGGTTAAGTGTCTTGCCCAAGGACACAACGACACATGGTGTGGGGAACCGGGATTCGAACCGCCAACCTTCCGATTGGGGGACGACTGCCATTACCACTACACCACGGCCGCCCTCAGGTTACAATAAGACTCGTAGCTATTTTAAAATAACTTGGTTGAACAATGGCGAATAAGAAATAAACACGGTTATTCTCGGCGACAGGCCTCAGCCATTCTTGAAAATCAGGCATCTCCAACCAGGAGTCAGAAAACTTGCATTTACCCATTGTTCACGGTCTCGGGGCAAATTACTCGAACACTCAGACTCAACTTGGAGATAAAGCCGCCACGCATGCGCACAAGATAGGCCTAGCCGTAAAGGCTGTTGTAACCTGACACTCTAAATTTGTGCGAAGCAGTTTCAGAATCCTCCGCGGTGAGGAAAACAAATATTAGTCATACATACTTTTTGCTGTCAAATTATTTAAAGCTAGAACAGCAAAAAAAATAATACCTCATAAAATCGCTTTCAAGACTTTTTAATACTTTTCAAGACCCTTAATTTTCCCAAAATTGATTTATCAACTTTTAATAACTTTCAAGACCCTGCATATACTCTGCGTTCACTTACCAAGCACTCAGAGTGATTTCTTCAGATGTTAAGTGTCAAGGTTAAAAAGGTTTCAAACTATTCAGAGCAGGGCACTTGGTGCACTTTATTTACTTTACAAATGCATGTAAGCTAGTTTTTACTGTTTCAATTGAAAGAAACATGTTTTCTCACCACGACTTCTTTGATTCATTTTGTCCAGCTGTCGACTTTAGTCTGTGTCTATGTCCAACCAGAGCCAAGTATTGTGTAGTTGGTGCGTTTAATCAGTTTTCAGTTAAATTAATTAAATCCAAGTCTATAACAGTCTCAAAATGTCACCAAAATCACTCTGTCCCTTTAAAATCTTTCATAAAATCGCAATATTGTATTGAATTGTATAGTTTGCTGAATATCGCAATATATATCGTATCGTGAGCAGAATATCGTGTATCGTGAGATTACTGTATCACTACAGCCCTATTAACTGGACATAATTAAATTCACGCAGACTCTTCCACTGGTACATTTTCATCTTTAAATCACTTCTTGGTCTGCTGCCTTCATACATCTCCTCCTACATGTCTCTGTGTGAGTGCATCTACAGCGTGCGCTCTCAGGACATCATTACCTGCAGTGTTCCCTCAGTGAGGACTGAGCTTGGCAAAATGGCCTTCTTCTACTCCGCTCCTGCTTCCTGGAATATCTTACAAAAAGATCTGAAGCTCTCGACCTTGACTTCTCTAAATGACTTTAAGAATCTGTTGGAATCCTGGCAAAAACCAATGCAGACATGTTCCCGTTTTTGATTTTCTACATCTGCCTTATAATCTGTGTTTCGCTACTTTGACATCTTTGTTTTAACTTGTTAAAAAAAATCTGTATGCCTCTTATGATTGTCTATTGTTCATTCAACACATGCTCTTCTCAAGGGCGGGACGTCTCCTCTCGGTCTCCGCTTTGCTTTGTCTGTGAAACTGTCTGAGAGCCTCTCTTCTACAAAATATTCTGAATCATAACTATGGACTTCAAGTTGGTCAGTTGGTCCCTTAACACAACTGATAACTTTTCTTCAAAAAGAAGGCAGGCTGTAGTCGAGCCGATTTGCCCTGTTGGCATGCACACAGCTGGATATCTCGACTTGGAAGACTTGATGACGTGTCTATCTCTGCTGTCATCTGTGGATCTTAAGGACACATATTTAATTTAATTGGATTTATGATAACTGGTTCCTGCTTTTTGGATTCGGCTGGTTCCTGGTCCATCAACACACAAGGAAGACGTCGGCAGCAAATCTGGACCTGGTCAGGTTGCCTGCCTTACATGATGGCTTGGTTCACTCGAGAATCCAGACTTGGCTGAATGGATGAGATCTCTGGGATTTTCTCAGGCACGTTCCATTGGTATGGTCATTTTAATTTGGACATTTCGGAAGCGAGTGGACCGACACAGACTGAAGGTAGATGTCAATAAAGTTCTGCCTGTCCCCAAAACAATCGTGTTTATCTGAAATTTGGCTCACTGACTGGCCTAGACAGGCCGTCTTATCTCAACACACATGCTGAAGTTTTGTAAACCTGACGCTCTCACCACTCCCAAACCTGCTACTGAGGAATTCCACAGACTTTTCAGAGGAGCCCAGCTGAATAAACATTCTGTCATCATTTCAGGACTCTGGATTCGCCTCTGGCCGTCCTCGGCAGCTCCCCCACCGCCATGAGTGTGCGCAGATCTCCAGAGGGAAATACTGTATATAAACTGAGTGATTCTATCCGAACTCTGCAGTGCCTCTAAGGGCTGGCATGCTCACCGCTTTTGAGTCCCCTCCACCACCCTCTGCGTAATGTTGGCATCATTATGTGCGAGATTTTTTTTATTACATTTTTGACCTTCAAGCAAAGGTCAAAAATGTGTTGGGAATTTTTTTTGTCTTCAAACCCTATGTGTCATTTTTCACCACTTTTATTGTCTGGCCAACAGATCTCACTTGTAAATGATTCTTCAAGGCTCAATGTGACTTATCTGTATAAATAAAGGTTGAATTAATTGTTGATTGTCCAAGGAAAATCTACTGTTGCTGTTGTCATCATCCTTTGTTTGTAGCCAGGTCTCTCTTGTAAATGAGTCCTTGAGGCTCAATGGGATTAACCTGCCTAAATAAAGGTTGAATGAAAAAAAAAAGACTTTGCAATTGTTTTTACACTGGATGCCCTATCTGATGCAACCACAGACCACTGAACTACCACAGCCCTCTGTGTGGAGCAGAGCTGCCATCTAGGGCACCCAGGGGAGCATATGGTGGGAGTTAAGGGCCTTGCTCAAGGGCCCAGAGTGGAGCAAATGAGGGTGGAGGCAAGTGTGGGTGCTTCACTTTTCCGACCCATATTTCGATATTGTCAGTCCGGGAAGTCGAACCAGCGACGTTCCGATCATAGGCTCGCCTTCTCGAACTTCTGCGCCACCACTCTCCCAACTAATGTGCAACTAGATTTAACAAAATTAATATGAACAAAGTGTGTCTTTTTGCACGTCTTTGCACATTTGAACAGATGACAGATGAGACCCCTACCCTCTGAAGTGCCTCCTGCTGTTCGGGGGTAAGAGGCGGTAGGCCAAGCTTGGAGCCTGTGCCCTGTCCATTCTCCATCGTCAGAGCTTCACCTCCCTGCAAACAACATAGCAAAATTAACACAAAAAATATATACAAATGTCTGCATATGCCCTGAACAACCATAACTACGGTAATATTAGCAGAGGAAAAGTTATCCTAAAAACCACAGCACACATTAAACTATCAGTACTGTTATTAACCCAGGTGGGCTCGGATGAGCTCCTTACTTACGCAACACTATCGTTGGGTCCACCAGACTGAGACAGGAAAACCCCCAAGGGGAAGCGCACTGATGGGGAAGCTTTAACAATTCAACACTTTCTAGGGAAAATTAAAACAAAATGCCTTCAGACTAAAGTTAAAAGATACAGGCAGCTATATAATCAAGTTACATTCAAACTTAGCTCGGATTTTGGACAGCTAATGTCAATGGTGCGCACGAATAATGACTTTCATGCAAACGTACGGTTAGCACGTCCAGGCTAATCCTTATTTTTTATACATTTAGAGGCTGTATTGCCATTTAGGTTCACCTCACATTTACATCACTATAACTTCAACGGGAAAATATTCACAACAAGCACAAAACGATTAGCATGGACTGATTTCTATTCATTAGGATTTTTCTGATGCTAGCACGTTAGCTCATGCTGCTAGGCATTCACTATGGCGCGTAAAACAAACCGTGTTTTCTCTAATTCATTTGCACACTACTTAGTGAAAATATACTCCGCAAAACGCCTACTGTTACTTACGCCACAAATACTGGGCAAAAAGGTACGTTATTGTGTCTTTTTTAATCGCTAAGTGTATTTACCGCAGTCCCCGTAACCGCCATGAAGCACACCTTCAACAGAGGCCGCGCACCACGTTCGCCCAACTCTCGCGAGACTTCTCGTCTTTGAAAAGAAGATATCGCGATAATAGAAGTCCATCGCGATAATAGAAGTCCTCGCGTGGAGTTGGTGGATGTTGGCCATAGATATGGATGTTGGCATAGACATTATCTATGGATGTTGGCCATAGATATCATAATGTCTTTGGATGTTGGCCATAGATATCATATGATGTTGGCCACACAGATATATAGGGCTCCAAATTTCTACTTTGTGTGAGCACTACCTGCTCATAGATTTATTGCAAATTACATTATGGGATTGCATGGGTTAATCTTTAATTAGTCATAATGATTTTATTTTTTTACTATTATGACTTAACAAACATTATACACATTTCCTTTAAATTATTTTTTACAAAGTAGAGCAATAAATAATTTATCAAGAATTCCCTCTCCCCAATAAAACTTTTGCAAGGGCAAAATGAGCATGATGTGAAATTAATCTGATCAATTTTAAACATTATAATGGAAAAACCTCATTAAAAAAAGCTATTTTTGTGACTGGTTGTGGATATAAAAAAATTAACAACACGGATTTGCATTAAGATGACAGTTTCACATCTAACTTAAAAACAAAATACTCCAGCTGCCTGATTTTGTCCCATGTTTTGTAAAGATTTTTCAGATTGGTTTTGTGCCTGGTAAAGATTTCAAACTGTAAGAAGTGTTTTGATGCCATAAAATAAAATAAAATATTGCAAACTGTTTATGTGTTGCATAGGTTTGTCATTAAACAGATTTTGTCAACACATTTTAACTTTTGTAACAGCAATCAAACATCAACACACCTATTTAAAATTAACTGTTATTGCAAATTTTCTTTTACTTTAATATTTCAAATTCCTCTTTATAAATTTGTATTCACCCCAGACTCTTATTTAGACCTTTACCTCGCTGATCTCTTTAGATTATTCCTAAAATCTGACCTTTTTGTCTGTATTACATTTTTTCTTTCATCTTAAGAACATTTTTTCATTCAACCTTTATTTAGTCAGGTAAATCTTTTGAACCTCATGGGCTCATTTACGAAAGCGACCTGCTAAAACTAAAGAACAATGAACAGCAATGGTAGAATTTCCTTAAACAATAAACAATAAACAAACAAACAATAAACAATAGAAAACAAAAGAGAGAAAAAAAAAAATTTTTTTTTTTTTACAAAGTATCAAAAAACTAGCAAAACATTATAAGGTAGACGTATAAAATCAAAGACAGGAACAAATCTGCATTGGTTTTTGCCAGGATTCCAACAGATTCTGAAAACCATTTAGAGAAGTCAAGGTCGAGAGCTTCAGATCTTTTTGTAAGATATTCCATGAAGCAGGAGCGGAGTAGGAGAAGGCCCTTTTTCCAAGTTCAGTCCTCACTGACGGAACACTGCAGGTAATCATGTCCTGAGAGCGCACACTGTAGCTGCACTCACGCAAAGACATGTAGGAGGAGATGTATGAGGGCAGCAGACCAAGAAGTGATTTAAAGATGAAAATGTACCAGTGGAAGAGTCTGCGTGAGGTTAATGATGTCCAGTTAACCAGTGAATACAGGGTGCAGTGGTGGGTACGATAATCACAACCAGTTATGAATCTTAGTGCACCATGATAGACAACATGGGCAGCACGGTGGCACAACTGGTAGAGCTGCTACCTCTCAGCGAGAAGGTTGCCGGTTCAAATCCCGGTCCGGGGGCCTTTCTGGGTGGAGTTTGCATGTTCTCCCCGTGCATGCGTGGGTTTCCTCCGGGTACTCCGGTTTCCTCCCACAGACCAAAAACATGCATGTTAGGCTGATTGGTGACTCTAAATTGACCCTAGGTGTGAGAGTGGATGGTTGTTTGGTGTGAGTGAGACAGGTCCCTCTTGTAAATGAGTCCCCATGACTCAACGAGGCTAGCCTGTATAAATAAAGGTTGAATGAATGAATGAATAGACAACATCCAACATCCGCAGGGTGCTTGTAGGAGCATTCATGTAGAGAATGTCACCGTAATCAATGGAGGGAAGGAAAGTCACAGATACAAGGCGTTTCCTAACATTCAGTGATAGACATGATCTGTTTCTGAAAAAGAAACCCAGTTTAACTTTCAGTTTCTTCACTAGGTTTTCCACGTGGAGTTTAAAAGAGAGATGTGAATCGATCAGGATACCCAGATATTTATAGGAATCAACAAACTCAATAGGGACACCATTTGAAGATAAAATCAGAGGAGGATCTGCTGGAACCGCCTTCCTATTTGAAAAAAACATCCCTTTTGTTTTATCAGCATTTAGGACAAGTTTGAGACGGAACAAATCTGACTGGATGATGTCAAAAGCGGATTGCAGTAACTGGAAAGCCTTAGCTACTGTTTTAGCTCGGCAATAAACAACTGTATCATCAGCATAGAAATGTAAGGATGCATCAGGGATGCAGTGACCTACATTAGCTATGTAGATTGTAAAGAGAGTGGGTCCTAAAACTGAGCCTTGTGGTACACCATTTTTAACTGTTAAATAGCTGGAAAAAGTACCGTTATGTTGAACACATTGCCTCCGATTGGAAAGATAGTTAGAAAACCAACCGATGGTGTGATCAGAGAAACCAATTTCTGAGAGCTT